>RBNI01004005.1:0-14804 GCA_003990745.1 Jimgerdemannia flammicorona
AAAAAAAAAAAAAAAAAAAAAAAAAAAAAAAAAAAAAAAAAAAAAAAAAAAAAAAAAAAAAAAAAAAATATAAAAAAAAAAAAAAAAAAAAAAAGGGAGAAAAAAAAAAAAAAAAAAAATAAAAAAAAAAAAAAAAAAAAAAAAAAAAAAAATACATAGTCAGTAGAAATCTCTATATTTAGACAGCAAATGAGACATAAACTCACTGAGACAATAAAGAAGTAAGGTTGGAAGATAACTAAGATTAATAATATTCAAAAAGACTCAAGAGAAGAAAGTAAAGATAATTCTAAGATCTCTGTCTATACAACTTGTCAAATCAAAGATAGAATCTTTAAGGCTATTATTGATACTGAAGTGGAAGGATATCTTCTTAGTAAGAAAGCAGCAGGCTGCCTAGGTTGGGAGGTTGAAGATGCAACCAAGTTGATATTTATTGTAGTAGATAGAATAAGAGTCACATCTCTGGAAAAGATCTGAGATATCTCCATCAAGTTTGATGGAGTAACTATCCCAATAGATATTATTGTAACCAATATAACTAACTATAATATCCTTATCAGTAACTAATGACTTTATAAAGTCAGAGCAATAATTGATCTGAATATTCAGAAGATATAGATTATCTACTAAGGATAAAAGATGTAGATTTCCATTAATATTAACAAAAGAGTACTCCCCAAAATAGAGTAAGAAGAAAGTCAGTAAGAAATCTACATGGTAACTACTCAGAAAAAGAAGAAAAAGATTCGATGAATTAGTGAAGAGGACTGATATAAGAGGATCATTAAAAGATATATACTATAAAGAGTCTGCCCCCATAGAATCAAAATATATTGTATAGAGTACATCAATGATTGCTATCAGTATATCAGTAGAATCAAGAAGATCTATTATAAAAGAAGACAGAAGACTCTTGAGAAACAGACAAGAGAAGAGAAGAAGAAAGAAGAGAATAATGAACTACTGGCCCTTCTGGAAGATAGTGATGATGAAGAGGAGATTAAGGTCAAGATTTGAAAAATTCACTCTGATATAGTCTTACTAGAATATAAGTCAGAGAATATAGCTAGAATAGATATTACTATAGTAAAAGAAACTATACTTGAGCCCCAGACAACTACTCTACTTACAACTGATCTAGAGATAACTATTCCAAAAGACTATATTAGAATCCTCAAGACAAGAAACAATCTAGCCAAGAGTGAGATTACTATTAAAGGAGAAGTCATCAATTTAGATTATATTAGAAATACTACTCATTGCTAGGAACTACTACTTATTGCTAGAAACTATAACTCTATAATTCTATTTCTAATTAAAAAGAAGAACTGACTAATATAGATATGTATTAATCTTCTCAGTTCTTCAGCCAAAGAAATGGAAGTCAAGAAGTTGGAGGAAACAGAGAATGAAAGAGATTTGGATCTACAGGAAGAAGAGTATTCACCAGTATCAAGATCATCAAACTGGATTACAAGAAGGAGAAAACTACAAACAAGTATAGCTATACTATTGGAAATAAATTCCCATCCAAGAAGAAACTCAAGAAGATACTTTATGAATTTGAGGATATTCTGGTCACAAATTTCAAAGATATTAAAGAAAAGACTCCATACTACAATTATAATATAGATATAGAAAATACTGATAAAAAGTAAGACCAATTCTATCAGCCTACTTCAAATGGCTTATAGAAGAAATCAAGCAGATGGAAGAAGCTAATATTATCCAAGAAGCTAGTAGTTCTTGGGCTTTATCAGTTATACTGGCTCTGAAAAAAGAAAGCAAATCAGAAGAATTTATTCTAAGACTCTATACAAATTACAGGAACCTCAATCTGGCTACTAAGAAGGATTACAAATCACTGTCTCTTATCTGTGATATTCTTGTGACTTTGAGAGATAAAGTACAGTATTATAGCACTTTGGATTTATATTCAGAATTCTATCAAATCAGCCTCACAGAAGCAGTAAGTGAGAAGTCAGCCTTTATTACTCTAGATAGAATTTATATCTACCTACAAATGCTATTTAAAATATACAATATATCAGTAAGCTTCCAGTAAATAATAAACAAAATCTTCCACTATAATGTGAGAAGTTGGATAATAGTTTATATAGATAATATTATTATCTACAGTAAAACAGCTGAAAAATATCTGCAATATATCTAACAGATAATGGAGAAGCTAAGGAAGTATGTCCTATATATAAAGCTCAAGAAGTAAAAGTTCATAAAAATTGAGATCTCCTATCTTGATGATATCATTAACTGAGATGGAACATATATAGATCCTCTCAAAATTTAAGCAGTAGCAGTATATCTAAGGTCCACTACTATCACTGAAGCCCAAACCTTCATGAGACTTACCTTATACTATTGCAGATTTATCAAAGGATTCTCCAATATTACAGAACTAATCTATGAACTCAATAAGAAAGATATTAAGTTCTAATATATAGGCAGACAACAAAAGGTAATTGATAAACTCAAGATTAGACTGATCTAAGCACCCATCCTTAGAAGATCTGATTGAACTCAAGAATTCATCCTACAGACAGATATAAGTATACAAGAACTAAGAGTAGTTCAGGTCCAAAAGAAAGACAAAGTAGAGTATATCATTATATATCTTAGCTGAGGAACCTGAGAAGCCAAAAAAGAATATAAATCCAATAAGTTAAAATGTCTTACAGTTATCTGATCTATAGAAAAATTACACTACTACCTTACTAGAAGATACTTCACTATCCAGATAGACCATTTAGCTCTTATCTAGCTACTGACCACTAGATAACCTAAAGGAATCTATGTCTAGTACTCTCAAATGAATTAAATCAATTTAAATTAAATTGAATTAAGGATGATTCAAATTGAATCAAATTAGAGATTTTTCAATTCAAATTGAGTTCAAATCAAATTGAGTTTGAATTAAATTGAGGTCTGATTTAATTTGAAATTGAAAGTCAAATTTTGAAATGTAATAACTTGATGAAAACATGTTTAAATTTGATATATTTTAGCTTATTAGATTTATCTTAATAAGGCAAATTCAATATAATAAAGATTATAAAATTTAGACATTTTTCCATCAAGTTATTGAATTTTAAAAATTTAGGTTTAAATTAAAATTCAAATTGAATGGGCCTTGATTTGATTTGAATCAAATCAAATCGAATTTGAGTCTAATTCAATTCAATTTAATTCATTATAAGTACCATCTATACTAGATAGATTATAAAGTTGCAGGTCTATGATATAACTGTCATATACTACTCTGGAAGAACCAATACTAATACAGATACTCTCTCATAGATATCCTAAAGGACCTCTAACTAATAAATTAACAATAAATATGAAGCTTTACTATAGAATTATTATCTATCTGAGACAGTGAAAGATGCCCCAATATCTGAAAGAATAGATATAAATAATTATCAATAGAATATAGAAATAATTTCAAACTGATAGAGAAATATAAAGATAGAAAAGCTACTAGTTATATCTGAATATAAGAAGAAGTAAGAAATGAAATCAGTACATAAACTTAGCTATTTAGGAGAAATAAATACTTACAAAAAAGTAATAAGTACAATGTGGTGGCCAGAATTAAAGAAAAATTTTAAATGATTTGTCAAGATCTGTGATAAATATCAAAAATAGAAATAAGATTAATAAAATCAAATACTGAGATCTGTATACATAGAATCAGTATTCTTTGTCCATATTATAATAGATATAATTGGCTCTCTACTCTTGACTTTGACTGGCAACTGATATATCATTATTATTATAGACCTTTTTACAAAATAGATAAAGGCAGGACCTCTCAAAGAAGTTAATGTATAGTCAATTGTTAATTTTTTTTACAAAGAAATTATCTACTAATTCAAGACTCTATTATAAGTAACCATAGATAGAGAAACAGAATTTGGGAATCAGTTCTTTGAGATTCTCTATAAGAAGTATAAGATTCAATACATTCAGACTATAGCCTATCATCTTTAAGAAAATGAATAAGTAGAAAGAATCAATAAGACTCTCAAGAATATTATCACCAAGATCTACACTAACTATAAAAACTGAGATCACTATCTGCTAATAGTATCATCTGCTCTCTGGGATATCTGATTATAAAGCACCCATTTTACTACTTGGGAAATACTGCTCAGAGAAGAAAGTTCTCAGGAAACTCTATCATTCAATAGGATTACTATATAGAAATATATAGATATAAAGATACAGAGACTATATCAAATCAGAAAGAAGACTGAGGATTATATAACCAAGGTATAGGTATTATAATAGAATAATGCAAAAAAGATTCACAAATCTCTAGAGATTATCAAAATAGAAGACAAAGTTCTAATATATTAAAATATAGTAGAAACTTCATAGTTATAAAAGCTGAAGCTTAAGTGAGAAGGATCTTACCTTATACAAGATATAAAAAAAACTACCTTTTGGCTATAAAAACTCTCAGACACAATTATCTTTACTACTATTTACTAAAATAGACTCAAGAAGTATTATGACTAATTACAGAGTACTGCTGTAGCCCTCAATATTACCAGTATTATACAATGAGTCATAGAAAGACAATAGTATACTACTGAGTCACCTGTAATAGAAAAATCCTCCAATAGTATTTAGAACATAGTACAGATATACTTATTACAAATTTTATATTTCAAGATCTACTAAAACTAGACTGAGTTTGAAGAATACTTCAAGTTAGAACAGCTACTGAACTCATAGCTAGAGATGGGAAAAGAAGACTAGATTAGAGAGTGCTAGCTCTTTTATATACAAATTAATATTGTTAAAAGAATTAATAAGTTGTTCAAAGATAATGAGTCAGCTTTAGCTTATTTCTAAGAAATAGTCCCAGGAGACTTCAGATATATTAAGAGATATAATTGGGAGAATATAATGATACAAATCATACAGTATAAGAAGATATAACTTGTGGAAGCTTAGGAGTTTGAGTGAATAAGACATTTTAGAGATAAATCATCTATTCAGAAGAAAGTTATAATGATTGATTCAAATTAGAAATATAAATCAAGAGAATAGACATTTGATCATAGTATCTGAATCTGATTTCTAAATATAATATAGCCTTACAAATAGCAGTTCACAAATATTAAAGTTTTGACAAATTTTAATATTTTCAATTTTATAGATATTAAATCTTAATAATTATTAAGATTTAACAGATGTTAAGAATTAATACTTATAAAAAGTAACTTATAGGAAATATAGTTATAACTTAACCACCTTATAGCTAGCAAACTTATATAAATATCCCCAGTATCTAGAACAAATAAACCTTAGATCAAAATAGTTTAAAGTAAAGAGAAAGCAAGAGAACTAGTAAGCCTACAGACAGATATACTTCAAACTCACTCATCTCTGTATCCTGAGGACTCTACAGAGTCAAAAAAAATTAAGTTTTCAAGATACAGAAATCTGATATACTTATACAATTATATATCCACTATGTTATACTATATAAATAGTTATATTATATTATTATATTAAATAGTAAATATATAATATATATATATTATTTTTAATAAATTTCTATCTAAGAATAAAAGCTATATAATTAATTTCAATAGATATCTACTATAAATTATTTTACTAAAATTTCAATTTTAAGTAATAAAAAACTATTAGCTAATTATATATTTTATTTATTATTATACAGACTAATTTATATTATCAAATTACATAAATTGAGAAAATTCAAAAGCCAACTTCAGATCATAACTATATTCGCCATCAATATAAACTACTGTCTGATGTTGCTATTCATTATCCATGGCACATTGAGCCATATAAACTATATATCATATTTTGGTAGCTCAACAGAAAATTTTCTATAAAACAGCACGACTTTTGACTCGCCGAATTTAGGCCAAGATGCAAAGCAGCTTCAAATTAAACAATCCCTCAAGAAACCGACGTGTTTTCTGCCCATCCGGATAACTTATAATGGGAAGAACGAACAAGGGCATTCAACCAAACCACAAAAAAAAGACTCTCCAGCAATGTGTACCTGAAGAACGAGTAATCGACACACCAGATTGCCCAGAAATGTTGCCGCGTATGTGTGTTCTGATCCCAACACCTTACTGATCGCAGACCCTCGTTCGTAAGGCTACTCCATTTGTCGTACTTTCCCTGATCTCTATAGACTCAACCAGGTTGTTCAGAGCTGCTGTAGTGACCGGGTGCCCTGGTCCTTCTCAGGTGCCGTTCGAACGCCTTGCTGTAAATGCGGTGTGCCTATATAGGTAGCCTAAACCACAGAGATGTTACCGTTTCGGGATGCTCCGTATTATGTTTTGCTTTTTATACAAATATATACAACTATTGTGCGC
The DNA here is from genome assembly GCA_003990745.1 of Jimgerdemannia flammicorona. Classification (NCBI taxonomy): domain Eukaryota; kingdom Fungi; phylum Mucoromycota; class Endogonomycetes; order Endogonales; family Endogonaceae; genus Jimgerdemannia; species Jimgerdemannia flammicorona. The sequence continues at coordinate 6,393 of RBNI01004005.1, forward strand.
GTTCTTCGGTACCCTGATACATATACCTCTCTCGATCAAATACCATATTGTTTTCGAAGCAGATGGTGAGAAAGACCTGGTAGTCGGTGGTCATTTTATCGGGATTCTTCATTTGAAACAATATGTCGGACGTACGGAAGTTCTTTGTCTTTCGAATTCAGAGGCAATTTCCTTCATTGCGGCGACAATGTGTTCCAATCATCATTGACACTCTTGGCTCTGCATAGCTTTATGAATGACGGATTAAATCATTCATTGAATCAAACTTCGTCTTTGTTAGCGTCGGCCTCATTATTGTTCATGTCGTTGATACCTACTATCACACAGAAAGAACGTCACCTGTTTCAAGGGGCCGTGTTTTTTTCGGAAAAAGAATATGGTTTTTGCATATAACTGAAGAAAGGTCCAAGCATCAAGAATTCGAATTGCTGTTGGATCTCGTTTCTTGATTTTTGTAAATGAAAGTTTCCACACCGTAGCCTCTGTAGTGTGTTAATTATTCAGAATGTAATCAGGTCTTGTGATTAGCTGCTAAGGGACTTGTTTGTTCAACGTCAGATAGGCGGCATATGGCGATTTTGTAAATTCAATATACAAGTGAACAATGTTAATGGCAAAGGAAAAGAAGCCCGGTACATTTACAATATTTTTGGCATCGTCGCATTAGGACGAGAACTAAGATAAAAGGCTTCCTCGCTGGTCATATTGGCCACATCGATTATGATTTCCTAAGATGATGGGACATGACTCCGAGTTGTTCCAATGATATTGCCGCCAGTTGTTGAAATGTAAAGGTGTGTGCGTCTGCCAGCGCGGACCAAGTTATCCAACTCCCAAAGATATCCTACGACCGATACGAGTGTGCTCTCATGAAACTATCAAGTGAAGACCCGCCAGGGAAACTATTCTGAATCTGCTTCATTCTTTTTATATTCATTGTGAGATTAGTCGATACAATGATAAATCATTAATATCCAAACCTGCCTTGTCTGCAATGGTACACACGCGAGGAGATTATTGTCTGTGAGTTGCCATGCATCTAAAGATGAAACTCGATTTGGTAAACTTGTCGCATCTGCAAATGTTCGGTAATATCAGTGTCTTGAACTGATGTTATAGACCATGTAAAATCAACTGTTGGGTTGCCAGTTCCGTACAAGAACAGGCCATTGAATTCCCTGGAAGTGATCGAAAAGAATAAGCATAAAATTTAATATCTTGGAAAGTTGAATAATTAATATAATATATAGATAATGGTTTCTTACCATCGTGCCGGACAGTTAGTCTCACTGCCATTAGTCATGGATATCTGCGAGATCCAGGCGTGTCGTGAACCTTGGGCAAGACAACGGTTGAACTGTGCTTCAAAAATATGCGAGCAATTTCGTCTGGCAGGTTGCAGTAGAAACCAATTGAATACTTTACACTTTGCTGGACTGGCCTGTCAGGCAGAAATGCGAGTTGCAGCTTCTCCAGGTCGATGATGATGTGCTTCTTGCTAACTTAATTTTATTCTGCCTGTGTCGCCATGTTTGAAGACGAGAGTCGAACACTCGCTAGATACATAGCATGCCTTAAATTTGAAGTACCATAGCCACCTCGGTGCGCTTGTTGGCGAGCAATGAGTTCATCATGCTAAGAGTAGCCAGAAGCACGCGCGCCTGTATGAACTGTGATATTTGTCATTAAAGTCCTGGAACTGTTTGCTCGGATACCGTCATGTCATGTCCAATATGTGAATTCAAGGGGTCCGGCGCGACGTCGGCGATACACGACAGTTGAGGTCCGACCGATGGTATACGCCTGTGATCATGCACAGGCGGAACAGATAATTCCTATCGGCCCATTCGTATTTCCAAGCGATGCCATCGAAGTCTTAATGGCTGTTAAGGTTGAGCAGATTTCGGTCGTTTTCTTGTAGTTCTAATTTAGCTCCCAAGATGGAGTACCATCCTGGAAAAGTTCGTTATCAATTTGAGGTGTCATAATCGCAGGTTAAATTGCTTTCAAAGTCTGGCACGGCAGTGGTGTCGCATTGGCTGGCACCAAGAATTCGCTTAAAGATGTAAAGCATCGATGATTTGCCCAAATGAAAACGACCAATGAACAGTAAGTTCTATGAATTGAACTCCACGTACGCCACCACAAAGTTCGCCTCTTTCCAGACAAGTCTTTCAGTTTGAACAAGAAGTTGCTAAAAGCAATGCTTCTGGGCAATGCTGTAATTCTAATTCGAGCATGTGAGTAGTGATGGCGAAGGTGGATTCGGCAATCAGAACCATGCCCATTTCGAGGGCTAAGACAAGTGCACTGGCGATCTAGACATCGTCAATTATAAGGGAAAACTAAGAATTTATTCTTTTTCCATATAATTGATGATCAAAATTATAATTATCTCAACAAGTTTGATCATTCTACCAAGGCTTCCCAATCACTTACATTCCCAGCGTCGTACTGCAGTTCGTTATCTTCGTTTTGCGAATAATTCTTTTATTTTTATTTTTATTTTTTACATGAACTGCAATGAAACTGGGATAGATTTTGCATGAACGGCGGATATAAAAGGTGGATGGATGGTTTAGAGATGAATGAACGGCAGATGTGAACGGTGGATGAATGGATGGTGAATAGATGATGAATGGATGGTAGATGGATGGATGGATGAATGGATGGTAGATGGATGGATGGATGAATGGATGAATAGATGAAAAATCGAAAAGAAAATAATCCTGGTTTTTTTTTTCCGTAACCTCTCCCCCCCCCCCACTAGAATTAAAAGACTTGTTCGATGCAGAGGTGTATTATCTGGAACCGTTTTCGTCCTTGCTCAAGGGACTCATCAGTTGGTTTGTCGCGTTGTACCTACAACACGAGAGCAACCAAGAACGGCCAGTCCCCGTCTCTCGACGGAGAAGGCCGCGATTAGTTAGTATCATCATGGAACGAGAACATAAATAAATTATAATAATAGTTGCTAATACTTAAGTTTACGATTGTTGGAAACAGCAATTTGCCCGGAGAGACGTTTCCTGCCATTACATGCCCAGGATCCTAGGAATTCAGCGGATGAACCCCTCATCACCTTGAACACTAATGACGATCCACCAAACACGTTCTGGGAACCCAACCCAGCTGAGGAGGCGCTAGCCAAGGGCCGGTGAATCCAGTACCTTGAAGCGTGCTCGTATGAAGGGGCACCTTCCAATCCAAATGACGTACTAGACCCCTTCATAGCCTACATCCATTAGCTAAAAGAGATAACAGAGTTATTTTCAAAGAAATGGTAAAACAAACTAGCGATTATGAATAGACACTATACATACCTCCAGACGATATTCTTTATTCGATTACAAAGATAAAAAAGATAAACGGGTGAGCAAATATTTATGGAATTTCCACCAGCACGTGATTAGACTGTTGCGGAAAAATAATATGCCGGCCAATGTTTCGTTTGAGGCGTAGGGCGAATGTAAGTCATGTTTCGTCTGACTTTTAGTTACATGGCACACCAGTCGCACAATGATTCGTCCTCTATTCCACAAGTCACATCCTACTCCGCATGAAAGGACGTATCCAAACAAGCGGGGGGGGGAGGGTGAGTGCTCTCTGCCATTAACCGAAGTCCGTTGGTCCCCTGGAGGCTCTATGTACTTATTCTAGGTGTGTAGAGGGGTTTTGGGTTTAGTATATCTCAGGAAGAGGTATCTAGGCTTTTACGCAGATTTACGTGCTGGATGTTTGCAGCAGTAATAAAGGGCAGTCGCATTCATAATTGGTGGCTTTTGGGCTGGAACGAAATCACCACGTCCTAAGTCCTAGATACACGTCCTAGTCACCACCCTAGATACACACGTCTTAGATACATGATACACGAAATCACCACGTCCTAGATACACGTCCTAGGATGGAAGGTCAAGAACGCGAAATCACCACGTCTTAGGTTGGAAAGTCCACGAAATTACCACGTCCTAGGTTGGAATAGCAAAATATAAATACTCAATTATTCAATCTATATTTCTTTATCCATCATGTCTTCTATCACTCAATTACCCAATATTTCCGATACATCCTCTCAACCTCATACTCCACCTTCTCAATCTTCAACTCAACGTTCTCAACGTTATATCAATCGAATTCTTGCTCATGAAATGATCGGAGCCTGGAAAAGTCATCAAAGTATAGCACAATTAGTACAAGATTATGACTATTCTTATAAAACAACCCACCAAATGGTCGCTCGTTATAATGAAATCGGAACACCAACAAAGTCACGTAAAAATGCTGGTGGTCGTAATACTTTTTTGAGTGCTGAGCAAAGAGTCATTTTATGACAGATTGTTCTTAAAATCGGTAATAGATTTATTTATTATATTTTTATAATATTATTATAAATACAAAAACTAATTATTAAATATTTATTCTTTTATAGATTTCAGCCTTATGTCAAATTCCCATCTATTTTGGTGGATGCCGGACTTCCTCAATTGAGTGTTGCAACTATCACTCGTGAAATTCGTGCTTTGGGATATGCCGCTCATATTCCAGTTCATAAGCCATTATTATCAAAGACCAATATCACTCAACGGTTGCTATGGGCTTCGAAATATAAAAATTGGAAAGAAGAGCACTGGGTATTTATTTTATTTATAAATATTAAGTGCTTTTTTAATATTAAAATTAATGTTTTTAATATATAATTATATAGGTTATCTTTTCTGATGAATCTAGATTCAATCTCTTTGAATCAAATTGTAAACAACATGTTCTTCATCAACCTGGAGAGAAATATTATGATAAATGTATTTTACATAGTCAGGTCCAAGATAAAGATAGTGGTATTATGATTTTCAGCTAGTTTTCAGCTGGTTTTCATGGAATTTCAAAAGTCCTCTTCTTTGTTTTAATACTAGTATTACCAAAGAGATTTATCTTACCACTATGTATAATTCTATTTTACTATAGATTATTACTCACTATGGTTTTATTCATGATAGTGATTATATTTGATAATAAGATAATATATCTACTCATATAGTTTAGATCATCTGTTATAAATTTGAGAAGATTGGTCTCAAGCAACTCATATGGCCTGCAAAATCACCAGATATAAATCTTATTGAATACCTTTAGAGTTATCTTGGGAAAGCTATTCACTGCTACAATCTATTACTAAATAATCTTAATATATTATAGATAGCTCTTTAAGAAGAATGAGAGGCAATTTTATAAAAGACCTGCTGTAATGTTATTAATAGTATGGTTTGCTATATTTTAGCCTTAAAAAGACAGAAGGCCAATCTACTCATTACTGAGTTTATTATCTTTATAATTATCTTACAGCTTTATAGAACAATGACTATATAATAGTTTTCTAGTTCTATAGAACAATGATCATGTAATATTGATTTTTTTTAGATAGTGAGTGAATAAAAATAGTATGTATTCCATACTACTAGGTTACTTAAAATAGTAAATAGAAACTCAGTTTTGTGAATCCATAGTGTCTTTCTGAATATATGAAATGGCAAAATATAGTATTTGTAATCTCCAGTCTTAGAATCTGCTAGTCTATCTGTCTTTATTATTTTTGACAAATATCTCTATTTATATAGCTTTATCTGACTAATACTATATCATAAGCCTTATAGAAGGGCTTGGAGAATACTTATAGAACTATTCAGCTTGAGATACATCAACTGAACATATGTCTTACAATATCTAATATAATAGTAATATCAGTCTAATAGCTGTGAACTAACTTATCAACATACCAGCAATTCACTGCTTGATTTAAAAAGTGAGAATAGTAGTCTGTGTTAGAGATTAGATGATAAAAAATAGTATATAATAATGGACTTGAGAGTATTGTAATTATGAGTGCTGAATATCTAGATTAAGGGCTGTTCTAAAAATCAATAAGCAGTTCACTAACTAGACTGATATAATTTTTCAGGCCATTCAAAAAATAGTGTCTCTCTCACTACCAGCAAATTTCATTATTGAATAGATATATAATATTTTATAATTAATTATCCCTAATTCAATATGATGAGAATAAGCAAAATATAGTTATATATCATAAAGAAAGTACAACACTACAGCTGATGAGATAATACTTTACTAAGTATAGCAACATAATAGTGATCACATGATCTGGCAATAATGTAACAAATGTATAATATATGAACAAGTTAGCTTTTGATAATAATAATTTTCAATTTTCCTATTAACTAATATTATCAATATATCAAGTAAAATTCAATATTGTGAATCTATCTCATAGCCAAGAAAACTCTATTTCAGTTTCTCATTTATTACATGAAAGACTCTCCTGACTTGGATGAACTTGTGAACCTCTTGAGTCAAAAAAAGTACTTCAAAAAACTCAATATTTATGCTAATGATATTAAGTTCTTTAGTGATTATTACTACAGCAATTTTCAAGGAGATGAAGATAACAATGAGTTCCTTTCTAGTGACATTATCATCACTGATCTGAAGACAATCAATATCTCACCTCTCATTATCTGATTTATGCTCTCTGACAACTATAGTAAGTTAGAATTTTCCATTTCTCTTCTGGAATTTATATTCAAAGTCTTATATACCTCTGGCCTGCTTTTCTGTAGTATATGTCTATTTCAATTTCTTGACTTTTAGTGAGTTGATTATACTCAAGCACATTAGTATCTTCTTTAGCAAGCAGCTTATAAAGAACTTAAGGTATTATAAGATAATGATCTGGAATTTTACTTTATTCATTATTTGGATGATAGAGTAGATATAGATATTAAGAAAGAGTTTTAATTAAATACAATAGTAGAAACAGCTCTTGAGAAGTCAGAAGAACTAGAGGTTAGCTTAGAAATCAGAATAAAATATCAGTTTAAGCTTCAAAAATAGATATAGCTACAGTAGTATAAATACTTACATACTTTCTCTTCTTTTTTAATAAGAAAGAAGACTTATGAGAAATATATACTTTAAGAAGTCTCTAAGATTTTCATAAAAGATAACTGAAATTATATCAGAAATATACCTAAATTCAAAATTAGTAATACTATGAGATTTAACTATCCTTGGTACTATGTAATTCATCATCATGATTAATAACCTTTACTGATATATAACTTCAGAGTCTCTTTCTAAACTAGCATTTATATCTACAGATAAAAAATTCCAAATATTCATCAATAAGCTTGAGAAGAGAAAAGGAGATTAAGAAAGATGAGAGGCCTACACTCTCAAACCATACTAGTCAAAAGGTCTGGGTGGAAATTGGATCCCTATAGTATAGAGAAAGAGAGGTCATCAGTGCCCTGAGATTGGGTGTACCAGAAGCAGCAAGAGAAGAAGAGTCTAATGGTGTCAAGTTGCCCTAACCTCAAGGCTACAGTTTTTAAGAATTTAAGATTTTCATCATTTTATAGATCAGACAGTATGATGCAGGATCTGGGAGTCACTGGTAACAACTCAAGAAGAGGAGGAGTCTTTCTTCTAGTAGTATGACTGGCTTTGTGGCAAGCATTCAACTCACTAGTGTACTCTGGCAGACTGGGGGATATGTCTCAGACCCTTAGGCTTTCTTTTATTCTGGAGAGACTCTTATTGTATCTTTGAGGCATAGAGGTGTACTGGAGAATTCAGAAGGTGCTCAGAGAATTTAGAAAGATATAGCTGATGATTGGTCAAAGCAGATGAGGTGATTTCAATATATAGTATAATGGTGACTAGTGATTGATAGATATTGGATAGTACAATATAAGATAGCAGTAATGATCAGGCCAGATGATTGGCCAGTGATAGTATAATGATCAGCAAGAAGATCAGTAGAGTGACTACTTCACCACTTTGGGGAGAGGGGAGCTAATAGGCTAGATACAGTATAGTAGAGATACTTGAGATACTAGGATCACATCCAGTAGTTCTTTTGGACAAGTCTAGATATGACAGCAGTACCATTTGAGATACTAGTGTCACAAGTCAGATTGTGATTTCTGACTTAGAGCTGGGCAGGGAGAGTAGTGGTCAGATGGCAGACTCATTTATTAAGTATATAGATTGGTACTGGGTAGCTAAGGTGGAGTAAAGTAACTCATTGTTGGGGATTTCTCAGACCTGTATACTATTTTCTTTTTGCTTCACAACTGTATATATTATTTGTATGAAGAGGCCAATTGTGGCTTTGATGAGGGCATTATTATTAGTGAGAAGGGAGGAGTGAGAGCAGCTCAGGGTAGAGAGAACTAGGCCCCAGCTATCTTGGCTTTACTAAGGTTAGATGTCAGATAGCCCAAGGCTACCCTATTCAGGGCCTGACCCCATTTACCCTCTTGTCAGGAAATCTGGGGGATTTTTTCCTGCTGTTTACTTTATAACTATGTTCTGAATAAATAAGATAGAACAAAAAAA
>RBNI01004006.1:0-14803 GCA_003990745.1 Jimgerdemannia flammicorona
CCCCCAGCCCCCCACTTCTCCCCCCTGCACTCCTCCCTCCATCAGTCCTGTCGAGATGCTGATCCCAAACCATATTAAAGTCCCCCCCCAGAACATCCACCCCTTCCTCCAAGAAAGTACCCTCCTCTATCAGCTCCTCGATCCACGCAATTCTCTCACCCCTAACTGCAGGGCAGTAGCAAGAGCCAACTCGCACTGACTCCCACCCTGGCCTCTGCCAATCTCCCCAGACCAGTCGATCCCCCCAGCTCTTGATGCTCTCTAAGTCCTCTCTACCCTTCCTCACCAGAATCACCACCTTCCCAAATCAAGCAGTGGCCCCGCCCCATTCCCTAGTCCACTCCATCCTATCATCCTCATCCTCACACCTCACATCCTGTAGTAGAAATAGGTCTGCCTCCAATCCCTTGAGCCAAGTAAAAATGTTCTTATATATCCAGATCCCTGCAACCCATTCACATTCAAAGAGAAAATGTTCATTATACTGTTCATAGGTAATAATGTTAAATGAATATCCCATCCTCTACAAGTCCACATCCCACTCCTCCTGCACCAAGTCTAATGCACGCTCAGCAGCTTATTCTCTTTCCCCTGATTCCTGTGCCTCCAGCCCTTCCAGAAGTTCTACCATAGCTCCATCCTCCCTCTCCTCAAAGTCCTCCCTATACTCCAGACAAGCCTCTCTCCAGAGCCACAAACCATGATACTCATCCCAACAGTAGGCTGCCCTCTCACCTGCAGCTACCGCTAGCTCTGCCTTCCTCACTCCATCGACCTCATAACCCTCCTCCTCTAGGAAGATCGCAAGAATTTCCCTTTTCAGTACCTCCACCACACTCTCACCCTGCAGAACTCTTTCCCAGTGCTCCTCTGGCATTGCCCGCAGGTCCACCTCTCCCAACGTATTCGCTACAAGGTTATCTATCATCGTGTGCATCCACAGCAAGTTCCCCACCTCCTTCCCTCCAGGGGTTACTGGCTGTCCTGCATCCAACATCATAACATCAGCACCTACACTGGCAGCCTCATCCCACTCCTCCTCAGGGACATCCACCAGCTCATCCTCACCAGCCACAACTACCTGGCCCCCTTTCTCTACATCCGGGACCCCAAAGCACACCCACTGGGCCCCCTTCATCACCACATCCTCAGGTGCCCTTCTCTTTACCGCCAGGCCCCTCCTGATAAGAGGAGGGGGGGTGTCATCCAATTTCTGTTCCCAGACCTCAAAAGTGCCGTCGGTATAGGGGTTCTTGCCCAGCACCTTCTCAGCCTCTTCCTTGCCTGCCTCAGCCTCCCCTCCGCCATTACCCACCCAGACACTGGCATCGACACCCCCAGACACCTCAGCTCCAACTACCATCTTCTTCACCTCTGCCATCATACTCACCAGAAGCTCCCGCTGCCTCCTACACCCCTGTACCCTCTCCCACTGCTTCTTGTCCATGCGGACACATTTCCCCTCTACAACCTCCAGATGTGTCGACTCCTCAAAAAACTTCCAGGCCTTTGCCCTCCATTCCACTGTACCACCCAACTCCTCCAACACCTCCAACAAGTCCTCCTCCTCCTCCTCACTCCCCTTCACCCTTGACACTCTACAGATGACAGCACCCCACATCAACACCGAAGGCCAGTCCCTCTCCTTTCCCATGGCCTCCCTCTCTGCCAGCCTAATCCTGACATCCACATCGCCTGTCCTGATCTCCATCCCCTCCCACACCCTGAACCCAACATCTACAACATCACCATACTCAGCCATCACCTCCTCAACCCTCCTTCTGGTCTCCACCTTTGTCACCGTAGGTACCCCCTTGACCATCAACTACACTACCCTGGGGTCCCACCTAAGGCACCTTACCATAGAAACCACCACTTCACCAACTACTACTCCCATCTTCATTGCCACATCCAGTGGGCCTGCCTTCTCAAATCCCACCTCCACCCCCTCCAGCCCCTTCAGGAACTTCACCAAAGCAGCCCCAGCCACCTGCTGCGAGATAAGCCCCAAGACCATCCTCGCTGTCACCGCCAAGCCTTAGAAGCACAAGGTGACCACAAACTCTGAAATCGACTTCTTGAGTAATGGCACCACCACCAGTCCTATTACACTATCAGCCAGGTCCCCCTTCCAAATCGGTAGCCCCAGCCCCACTCCACCATCAGCTGTCACATCTCTTTTTTTTTCATGATTCCCCATCATACCTCCATCAGTAGTCCTGCCCCCAGCCACAACACCTCCAGACCCTACGCTTACACCTCCAGGCTGGGGACCTCCCCCCCTTCCAAGGCTTGCCTTGCCCTTTCCCACAGCAGCACCATCCCTGGTTCCAGTTGGCCATCCACTCCCCTTCACCTTGTCAGCAAAGCTCATAGGGCCAGTCCCTCCTCCATTCCCACCCAACACCAGCCCTCCTCCAGCACCCTTGCCACCCTTCAACCCTCCAAAGGCCCCCATCCCCAGGCCATAACTCCTCCCAACCTACTGCCAGCCAAAGGCCCCAGGTCCACCTGACCCAGCATGCCCATCAGAACTCTTGCTTGTAGACATGTTTATAGTACCTTTTCTCTGCTTTTTGTCGAAAACAGTTACCTGAAGTTTGTGTAACATGAATTGTACTGGAGGTAAGAACGCCAGTCCCCCAAGCTCTGTCTACTCCCATCCTCAAAAACAAATAGCCAGTGACTGGCCAGCCCTACCCAAATAGCTAATGCCCAGCCCAAAGTAATCCACTCCTTCCCTATCCCTCCTACCAATCTATCCCTCAAGTCCTCCCACCTCTCCTGTACTTCATCTCTCCTATGTCATATCCCCAAGCATTCCCCAATTGCCTGCCAAAAGTCCCCCAACACCTCACACTCTCCTAGCCAATGTTTAGGTGTCTGTACACAGCCCCCCTCCTGCTCTACATTATGGCACATAACATTCCTCCACAGCATGTGCCACCAGACCACTCAGTACTTTGGCGGCATCCACTTTCTCACTGCGACACTCCAGGTCCAAACACCATGCCAGTCCCACTCTTCACCAATTCCAACTCCTTGCCAACTACTAGGCCACAGATCCTGGCCCAGTCCCCTTTGGCATTCCATTCCATCACCAATGTCGAACTCAATTAAAGGAGCGCCACCCAGCAGTATACAATCCCATCTCCATATCTCCAGGTCCCAATCCTCCTCTCCTTTATTCCCCTGCCAACAAATTCCAATGCAGTGCACCCCCTCTGCTATTCCCCACCAAAAACCTTTATATTACAGTTGTTTAGTGTTCTGAAGCCCAACCAATGAGAGGAGATTGCCAGTTGAGCCCCTTGGTGATGACCACCTCTCTCAGATCTTCTGTAGCAGAGGAACCCAACTACCTCTTCTCAATTCCATGGCCCTCTTCAGCCACCATGCCCACAAGTAGTGTAACCATTTTGGAAAGTCAACCAGCCCAAGACCACCTCTCGCTACTGGTAGGGACAAGATCTCCCAACCAATCTGACTCTGCCCTTTAGCCCAAATCCATCCCTTCACTATCTTCACCAATCTCTTCACCACCCAGGCTGGGAAGTCCAGATGATATGCCAGGTACCACAACTTCAGCAGCCAGTAGACATTTAAAATTGAGACCTGTTCTGCCAGAGAAAATTGTCTTCCCCCCCAACTCTGCAGGGCCTCCTCCCAGATTCCAATCCTCTGCTCCCACCAAAGCCTGGGCAGAACTGACCCATAGACCAACAAATAGATGCCCAAGTACCATACTGCTTCACCAGTGGGGATGATTGTTCCTATGACCTCTCCTCCCACCAGACCATTGCCAAGTACCATTGTTTCACACTTATGCCAATTCAGCTTCACTCCAGAGTTCTCCTCATACCACTCTACAGTCTTCTTGAGCTCTTCAATATCAGCAATCAAACCCAAACCAACCACCATGTCATCTGCAAAGGCCCCAACTTTCCATCCTATGTCAAAGACAGAGAGTCCTCCTATCCTCTGCCTAATTCTATCCATAAGGGGTTCCAGAGAAAGAGCATACAAAATGGGGGACAGTGGGTCCCCCTGGGGCACTCCCCTACCCAAGGGGAACATCACCCCTCTATGACCATTATACATGAGCGCAGCCCTACTCCCTTCCAGTAGGCTGACCATTGCTGACTGGAATTGGAATAGAACCCCCATCCTATCCAAAACTTTCGCCAGCCAGACTCTTTGCACCCAGTCATAGGCCTTCTCCTGATCCAAGAAGACTAGACATCCATCCAGTCCACAGGCCCTTGCCCCTTCAATAACTCCATGTACCCAGGCAGTGCCATCCCTGATGAGCCAACCACCCACAAATCTCCTCTGCTCAATACCCACGACTTGCTGGGCCACCTTCTGTAGTCTAGCCACCACCACCTTAGTCACCAACTTTCTGTCCATATCTAGCAACATTATTGGCTGCCAGTTCTTCCAATCCTTCTGCCTTCCTTTGTTTTTATAAAGCAGCATCACCAGCCCAAGGTCCTGCTCCCCCATCCACCTCCCGGTCTATAGAATAAAGTTGCACAATGCTGTCATCTCTCCCATCACCCCTGGGACTCTAACCATTTGCTTCCAAAAGTCCCAGGGCAGACCATCCTCTCCAGGTGCCATACCTGGCATTATCACGGCAAGAACCTGGTAGATCTCATTTTCCTGTACAGGTATCACCAGATCACCTAGCCCCTCGACTTGTGGTGGGTGCCAATCCTCCAATGTTCAGTCAATAGTTGCAGCATCTGCCCCACCCTCCTTCTCACTCCACAATCCACTCCATCTCTCCTTCAGCAATCCAAGAATGTCCTGTACACTATGTACTAGTATACCATCTGAGTCTAACACCTCTTCCCACCATTGTTGTACCCACCTTGCCCTAAGAGCCCTTGTCAGAAACTTGGAAGGCCTCTCTCCTTCCTCCAAATCCTGCCAGCAGAGCCATGCTGTCAAGCTCTGTACCCTCGCCTCTTCCTCTTCCCACAGCACCTGTTGTAGTTCCCCAACCTCCATTTTCACCCTCATTAACCTCCAATCCTCTTCTCCCTCCAATATCTTCACCCTTGCCCACTCCTCCAGGAGCCTAGTCAATCTAGTAGAAGCCTAATGTACTCTATGCCTCCTCTGCTTCCCTGTCTCCTTGCCAGCCTCACTCCAATAAATCTTGGCCATCTCCTTCATCCTCAACCACTGAACCCCAACTGAGGCACCTTCCTGCCACCAGTTCTCCACCCTCAGCTAAATGTCCTTAGCTCACTCATCCCACCAGGTCTTGTCATCTAATAAGGAGGAATTGAGTTGCCAATGTCCAGGCCCATCCCCACTTCCCCCAAAGCACCCCTGTCCCAAAAGCCCTCAGTAATCTGACTATGGACACCATTCCACCTCCAGTGACTTCCAAACATCTAGACCCTAGCAGCTGGCAGTCAAAATCCAGTCGATTCTTGTCCCCAGACCCCCTGCCCAATGTGTATATACCCTCCTATTCCCCCAGCACTCCCTACCAGTGTCTACCAGTACACTTAGTCTTTCGACCTCCTCTCATGCCATCAGTCCTCCACTCCTGCTCTCAGCACCTCATCCTCCATCTATTCTATCCAATAGTATGTCCCAAACCATATTGAAATCTCCCCCAAGCATATCCACCCCAGCCTCTACAAGGCTCCCACTCTCCTGCAGACCTTTCACCCAATCTATCCACTTGCCCCATACTACAGGACAGTAGCAGGAGCCAACTGTAACTGGCTCCCAGCCTGCATGAATCCACTCACCCCAGACCAGTCTCTCCCCCCAGCTCCTCACCTCCTGTATCTCCTCTCTGCCTTTCTGAACCAAAATCCCAACCTTGCTCTTCCAAATCGCCACACCTCCCCATTCCTTCATCTACTCCATCTTATCAGAATCATCCTTACACCTAACATCCTGCAAGAGGAAAAGATCGGCCTCCAATCTCTTCATCTAAGTAAAAATGTTCCTACATCAAGCAGCACCCTATAACTCATTCACGTTTAAAGAAAAAATGTTGGTTGTACTGTTCATAATGAAATATGTTATGTTGGCAATCGATCTCTACTACTCCATGTTCATCTCCTCCTGTGCCATGTCCAGATTATATTCTGCAGCCACCTCCTCCTCTTCTGCCCTCTGAGCCTCCAATCCAGCCAGCAGTTCATTCATCTCTCCATCTGCCTTCTCCTTGAACTCCTCTTGGTATTCTAAGCATGCCTCCTGCCAGAGCTGTAGTCCATGATGCTTGTTCCAACAGTATTCCGCCCTCTCTCCAGCAACAACTGCTATCTCTGCCTCCCTCTCCTTATCCCCTCATACCCTTCCTCCTCTAGGTATACTGCCAGAATTTCCGCCTTCAATGCCTTCATTACTCCATCCCCCTGCAGTATCTCTGCCCAATACTCATCACTCATCACTCACAAGTCCACCTCCCCCAACTCTTCCACTGCCAAGTTATTTATCATCTAACATATGTATCCAAAGTAAGTTCCCCACCTCCTTCCCCCCCAGAGTCACTGGCCTCCCTCCCTCCAATATCATGGTGTCAGCTCCAGCACTTGCAGACTCATCCCATACCTCCGGGACATCCACCAGTTCCTCCTCACCAGCTGCCACCCCCTGTCTTCTATACACTACCTCTGGAACTCCGAATTGTACCCTCTGGGCCCCTCACATTGATACATCTTCTTCTGCCCTATTTCAGGAAGCCAGGCCATACCTGATAAGAGGGGTAGAGATAGGGGAGCCCTCCCAGTCCTCCTCCCAAACCTCTAGTGTGCCATCAGCATATAGATCCTTACTAGTCTTCTCCTTATCCTCCCCTGCCTCCTTCTTGTCCTTCCCCTCCCCCTCACCAGCCCAGACACTTGCTTTGGCACCCCTGGTATCCTTCACCTTGCTCACATTTCCCAACAGTCTGTTATCCAGCTTGGCCAGCAGCTCTTTCTGTCTCATATGCCCCTGAGCCCTTTCCCACTACTCCTTGGTCACTCAAATCCCCTTCCCATCCACCACCTCCAAGTACATCGACTCCACGAAAGCCGTCCAAGCCTTCGCACACCTCTCTACAGCACCATCCAACTCTTCCAGCACTTCCAATAAATCCTTCTCCTCCTCCTCACTTCTCTTCACCCTTGTCACCTTATACAAAATCACTCTCCAGACCATTGTCGAAGGCCAGTCCCTTGTCTTCCCAGTAGCTTTCTTCCCAGCCAGCTGAATCCTCACATCCACATCACCAGTCCTGAGTGAGGTCCCTT
This sequence comes from Jimgerdemannia flammicorona, assembly GCA_003990745.1. Lineage (NCBI taxonomy): Eukaryota > Fungi > Mucoromycota > Endogonomycetes > Endogonales > Endogonaceae > Jimgerdemannia > Jimgerdemannia flammicorona. Next base: position 7,272 of record RBNI01004006.1, read on the forward strand.
CCCAGACCCTGAATCTGATATCCACCACCTCTCCATATTCTGCCATAAAATCCTCAACCCTCTTTCTTGTCTCCATCGCTATCACCATTGGCACTCCTTTTACCAGCAGTTGGACCACCCTGGGATCCCACTTCAGACAATGTGCCATCAGAACACATATCTCCCCAACCACCAATCCAACCTTCCGCGCCTCCTCCAATGGCTCTGCCTCCTCAAAACCCATCTCCACTCCCTCCAGTCCCTTCAAAAACTTCACCGACGCAGCTCCGGCCACCTGCTTAGCAATGAGCCCCAGTACCATTTTTGCCGTCACCACTAGGCCCTGGAAGCACAGTGTAACTGTGAACACTGAGATCGATTTTTTGAGCAATGGGACTAGCCAGACCCATTACACCATCCACCAAGTCCCCTTATCTTCTAAGCCTCAGCCGCTCAGCCTCACCATCAGCCATCACATCTAGATTTTTTTTCAGATTAACAGTCCCATTGCCATCAGCAGTCACACTCCCCCCAACCGCTACTCCCCCAGCTCTACTGCCCCCCCTTCCAAGGGCTACTCCCCCCTGCACCATCACCTTCTCAGTCTCCTTGCCCTTCCTCAGCCAGCCCTCCAGCCCTGATGCCTACTGTCTTCCCTTCACCATCTCCATGAAGCTTGCCCTCCCAGATCCTGAACCTCTGCCACCTCCTCCACCCCTTCCACATCCACCTGCCAGCAGCCCCCTCATACCCCCCCCCAGCCCAGGACCCCTCCCCACCTGCTGCCAGTCGAAAGCGCTTGGGCCACTCTGCCCAGTATATACCTCAGGTTGCCTGTCAGTTGCCATATTGTTAGTCTCTTTTCTCTAAAAAATGATGTTGTAAGTGCTCTCCAAAGGTTGTGTAACCTGAATGGTACTGGAAAGAGATGTGGATTTCTTGAATATTTGGCAAGGGCTATCTATCTTTCTTAGTGATTGCATTGAGCTTTCAATAATCAATACAGAGTCTTGAAGTAAACTCTCCAAGCTTACTTCCTTTCTTTGGAGTGAGGACAATGAGTGAAGCCCAGAAGTTAATAGTTTACTTGATAATTCTAGCTTCTTCCATTTTCTTGAGTTCTGCTCACAGCTATTCTCTATAGGCAGGTGATATAGGTCTGGCTTTCTGGTAGATGGGCTTAGTATCACTGGTGTCAACTTCATGATAGTACTTGGATTCTTGATTATAGATATCTCTAAAGTCTATAGCAAGTACTTCTTCATTCTGATGCAGAATCTTGAGAAGTTATTCTTCTAGGGGAAAGTTTTCTCCAATGGTATATGTGTGCTTGTTCTGGTCCTTATCTTTCTTGGCTCAAGTTCAGTAATCTTGGTGGCAGTATAGGCTCCTCTTCCAGTAAATCCAAAGCCTTGTTCTTCTCTCTTGGTCTTGATGAGTTCAATGGCTTCAGTGATCTTGAGCTTCTTGACTTCAATGGATCAGCATCTGGCCAATTCTGTCATATTTCTTAACTTTAAATGGGGTGGTGGGGTTGTGATTTCTGACTATGAGGAAGATCTTACCAGTGTAATCAGGGTCAATTACTCCTCCTTTAACTGAGATTTCACTCTTGGCCAGACTGCTCCTGGTCTTAATAATTCTGGCATAGTTCTCTGACAACTTGACTCCAATTCCAGTACCAAGTAGAGTAGTGGTCTGTGGTTTAAGAATAGCATCTTGAATACTGACAAGGTCTATTCCTATGGCTCCTTCAGTCTTATATTCTGGGATCTTGGCTTCAGGGTGAAACTTCTTAACCTTAAGAGTGATGTCTGGTTCTTGTTCCTCCTCATCATCACTATCAGCTTGAAGCTCTGAGGGCTGGTCATCTTCTTCAGCTTTTCTTTTTGCTTCAGCAGCTTCTTATTCATACTTTTGTTGGCAGATTTTCCTGACTTTACTAATATAGGACCAATAGTCATTCAGGTGTTCAGAGTAGTATATCCTGATACCATGGGGGTATCTTTCTTGAGAGACATAGTCATCAATGATTTTGTTATACCACTGCTTATCTGTGAGCTTGGATGTCTTATTCTTATTCTTGTATACTGAGTGTATGAAGACTTCTGTGTCCTCTTCATCTCCTTCCTCCATGTCTGATAGTACTCCTTTGTGGACATTGATAGAAACTCATATCTTTCTTTCTCTATAGTTGATTTGTATCTTCTGAGCATTAAGGTCAATGACAGTCTTAGTCTTATAAAGCCATTGGTTGTTAATAAGGATATCATAGTTGGTGGCACTTGTAACAATCACATCTACTGGGATGATAGCTCCTCCAATCTTGATGGAAACTTCTCAGATCTTGTCTAGAGAAATACATAGCTTGGGTACTGTCTGCTGTAATATAGATAATTTTGGTGAACTTTTTGATATCCCAGCCTAGGCAGTCAATTGTCTTCTTACTCATAAGGCATCCTCTAGCACTGATATCAATGATGGTATCAAAGATACAATCTTTAATCTGATATAGAGTATAGGCTGATATCTTGCACTGGTCTTCAGATTCTTTGCCTGAGTCTTTTTATTCATCTTCTTGTACATTGTGAGCTTCTATGATCTTGTACTCTTAGTTCTTGACAGTGGTTGCAAGTCTTACTCTCAACTGCTGTCTGAAGGCAGAGACTTTAGCTAGTTATCCAAAAGTAGCATTGACCTTCTGTTTTTTGAGATTCTTCTAGATATCATATTGGTGGATCTTGGTCTTGTGCAGCTTCTGTTCTTTCTTACTTTCACTCTCTCCTGAGACTGGAGTAGTACCTTTAATAATTTAGCAGACAGCTTTATCTAACTCCATATCTTGATCAATCTTCTTGAATTGGGTCTTACTTTGAATAATGATAGTTGGGGTCTTCTTTGGTCTTCCAACTGACTTGCTGTTGTCCTTCTTGTCATAGGACTTGGACCAGGTTCTGGTGCCTTCAGTAACAGAGTAGAATTCAGACTCCTCATAGTATTCTTCATCAGTATCACCAATCTCCTTAATGACTACTATATTGGTTTATTCTCTAGTTCTGGTAGCATTACTTAGTTGGACTTTGCATCTTATTTTGGTCATGCAACTCTTTGCATAGTGGCCTTCTTCTCTACATCTGAAGTATATGATATTGTATTCTTCTGTAGCAATAGTAAATCTCTATACTGGTCTCCTATTGGTACTTCAGACTTCTCTAACAATATCACCAAGGTATGTAGTTATCTTGGAAAACTGCTTGGCAAGTTCCTCCACTAGATCAGCTTTGGCTGCCTTGGGGGTAAGTGGAGATAGTTGTCTGTTTATGACTGTGGTAGGCTGTCCTCACACCTTTCTTAGTTATCACTCATATTACATACACTTTTACAATATACTTTCAAGCATTTATTGGAGAAAGGTACTAAGGCAATAGCAATCAATAAGCACCAACCACCCTACCTCAAAAGAGTACTCTCTCACTCTGCCAACTACTGCTCCCACCATCTATGAGATAACAAGGAGCCATATATCAAAAAGTAGATCCCCAGATAGCAAACAGCCTCTTCTGCAGAGACAATTGTTCCAATCACTTCTCTACCTACTATTCCTCCTCTCAACACCAAGGTCTCACACTTATGCCAGTTGAGCTTAGCACCCAAGCACCTCTCATATCACTCTACTGTATCTTTCAGTACTGCCATATCTTCTGCCAATCCCAACCTGATCACTATATTATCAGTGAAGGCCCCCACCTTCCAATTAACTCTCAGAATGTCCAACTCCTCATCTTTCACCTTATTCAATCCAAAAGAAGCTCTAGAGACAATGTATATAGGATTAGTGATAGTAGATTCTTCTGCAGCACTTCTCTGCCTAGAGGGAATGAAATTTCCCTATATTCATTTACTATGATTACTGCCTGACTCCCTTCCAGCAGATCAATTAAGACCCACTAGACTCTAGAGAGGACCTCTATATACTTTAGCACCCCTTCAACCACACTCACTAGACTCTGTCATAGGGTTTCTCTTAGTCCAAGAAAACCAGCCTTCTATCTACTCCAGCAGTACAAGCTCTCTCAATGATACTATACACTCAGGCTATTATATCTTTGATTAGACATCTTCTTTTTTTTTTTTTTTTTTTTTTTTTTTTTTATAGTCACTTGGACTCCATCCTTTATTACCAGTCTATTGATAATTATATACATGCTCTCCTCTCACTACCCAATCTCCACTGGAGGGTCCCCTCCTATACTCTCCTATATAAGTACTACTCTCCCATCCACTATCCTCATTCTCTCCCTGCTCCTCTGGCAAATTTTCTCCACCAATTGACACCACTGACCACTCTGTGGACTCCAGCCATGCCCCCAAACTCAAGCTCCTCCCATCTTCGAAAACAAACAACCAGTGACCAGCCAACCCCATCTAAACTGCCAATACCCACTCCAATGATCAGACATCTCCCTATGAAACCTCTCTGCTTAGCCCCCAGAACCCACTGAGTCACTCTCTGTAGCCTAGCCACTAGTATCTTCATGACCAGTTTATGATCCATATCCAAAAGCATGATTGGCCTCCAGTTTTTCCACTTCTCTCTCCTCTCCTTATTCTTAAACAGCAGAGCCATAAGACCCAAGCACTGTCCCCCAATCCATACCTCTGAGCTAATAACTTCATTGCACATTACTGACATTTCCTCTGGAATCAGCTCAACACCTACCATCTTCTTCCAAAAATCCCATAGTAAGCTATCCTCCTGAGATACTATCTCTAAGCTCATATCTGCTGAATCTCCTCCCCTTGGACAGCAGTACCAAGATCACCTAAGTCTGTGGCCAGATCAGGGTGTCAGTCCTCTAAGTGTCTATCAATGTCTAGCACCCCCACCCTCCCTTTCTCCTCACTCTACAATCACCCCCACTGTATATTCAGCTAGTCCAAAATCTCTAGAGTACCAACAACCAACTCCCCTACCTCATCCAATACTCTCTCCCACCACTGCTGTATTTTCCTTGCCTGTAGAAGGTGAGACAAATACTTTGTAGGTCTCTCCCCCTCCTCTAGTTCCTGCCACTTCAGCTAGACCACTATGCTCTGTATGTATCTGTAGATCTTCCTCCTGTCTCAGCAATCTCTTCAACTCCTCCACCTCCAGCCAGATCTGCTGGGCCCTCCAATCCCTCTTCTCACTATCATTCAGCAGATCTGCCCACATCACTAGTAACCTTATCAATCTCTGAGAGACCCACCTCACTTGTTTTCTTCTCTGAGCACTATACATCCTTCCTGCCTCCTCCTAGTACTATTATATATCTGATTTCAGCCACCTCTAGTGATCTCCAATTAGCAACCCCTTCATTCTCCATCTCAGTATTCTGGATCTAATATCTGTTACCCATATATCCCATAGGGAGGTCTCCTCAAGCAATGAGATATTCAGGTACTAATGTCCAGGCCCCTCCCTACTTCTCCCAAAACTTTCTTCTCCCAGAAGGCCCTAGTAATCAGACTATAGATACTAAATAGTTTCTAAAGATCTCTAGATATTGCCTCTTCAGCATTCAGCAGTCAATATCCAGTCAATCCTTGAGCCCAACCTTGCTACCCAGTGAGTATAGATCCTATGATCCTCCCATCCAAGTTGCCCAGCATCCACTAAGGAACTCAGACCTTTGAATTCCTCTCAGGCTTCCATCTCACCACTCTTACCAACTATCTCTCTTCTTCCATCAGTCCTGTCTACCTTCTCATCTTATATCATATTAAAGTCTCTACCTAGACAGTCAATCTCTACCTCCACTAATACTCCAGATTCTCATAGCCCTTAAATCCATTCCACCTTCTCTCACCTTTCTGCTGAACAATAATATGACCCAATAGTCAAGGGACTCCAGTCTGGTCTCCTCCAAACTCCCCATACTATTCTACTTCCTCAATATTCAATATTCCCAATATCCCCCTTGCCCTTTTTAACCAGAATGCCCATATGCCTCCACCAAATAGCCACACCACCCCATTCCTTCATTCAGTCCAGACTATCCAAGTCTCTATTATACCTGACATGCTATAGTAGGAATAAATCTGCATCTAGCTCCTTCAATCAACCAAAGATATTTTAATATCTCTCTACTCCCAATAGCCCATTGATATTCAAAGAGAAAATTCTAGTTATACTATTCATATTGAATGACATATTTTCATGAGAAACAGCCATCTACTCTATAATTTCATGCTTGTCATATCTCCTGCAACATCTAGGTTCCTCTCTGCCTCCAGCTCATCTGCCTCTCTCTGCTGAGCCTCCAAAGCCTCTAAGATCTCCTGATACTCAGTACTATCTACTGCTTCTATATCTGTCCAGCTTCTTACACACTACCTACTATTTTGCCAGCCTCTTCCTTGGGCCCTATAAGTATACAGCCCTGTCATTCACAATCACCAGAAGTGCAGCCTCCCTGACATCATCCACTTGATATACCTCAGTCTCTAGCAAGGCCACTATTATCTCATCTCTGAGTTTCTGTAGTATCTCCTCACCTTACAGGATTTTACCCCAGTATCTCTCACTCAGTACCCAAAAGTCCTCTCTCCCTAGCTCCTTAGCCACCATATTCATCAGTATTTTTCACAGTCATTTCTCTTCATCAACAGCCTTCTCCACTCTCTGGACTACTCCTTTCCTTCCTTCTACCTGCTCTCCCTCCACATTTATCCTAGCTAACTCATCTCAATCCTTCTCTAGCATATTCTGCAATTCATAATCTCCTTCAGCCCCTACCAGTACTCCATACTGAGTATGTTCCTCCTCACCCATATCCTCATCTTCTATGATAATACTCTGTTCTATGCCTCCTCTCTCCCCCAGAGTCTCCTTGGGCACTATTTCCTTCTCTCCTGCCCAGACACTCACTCTCAATCCAATATCTTCAGTAGCAGTCCCCCCCTCTGCCCCCCTACTCAACTTTGCCAACAGCTCCTTCTGAATATGCCTCTCCGGTACCCTCTCTCAGACTGCCTGATCCAGCTGCACCTTCTTGCCATTCATGATCTCTACTACTGTCTTGGCCTCAAACTTCTTCCAGACTAATCTTCTCCTCTTAACAACCTTGGTTAGATTCTTTAATACCTCCAGTAAGTCCTCCTCTTCCTCTGGTGTCTCTTTCACTCTTGAGACCTTGCACTCTACTAGTCCCTACTTAAGAACTACTGGTCAGTAGTGCTCCTAACGAGTCAATTTAATCCGGATTGGATTCGGATTGATTCGGATTGAATCCCATCCGGATCAACTCGGATGGGATTCGAATCCCATCCGGATGGATTCGAATCGGATTCGAATCGGATTCGAATCGGATTCGAATCAACCATTGTTTTGATTTCCAAATTAGACAATTAAATGTTTACATCAATAACTTGATGAATAATGATCCAAATTTGATGATCTTGGTGTCATTTGAAAGCCCTTAATAAGGCCTATCTAATGATACCAAGAACATTGAAATCCGATCATGCGTTGCTGAGTTATGAAGGAAAACGTCTGAATCGCCGATTTTGGA
>RBNI01004007.1:0-14801 GCA_003990745.1 Jimgerdemannia flammicorona
CCCCCCACCCATCGCCATCTTGGGTACTTTGTACATCTCGCCTTTTTGGAGTTACAACACTTGCACAACACTTCGCATTATCGGGAAAGCATACCAAATCCTGTCATAGAATTGATGTCAATGTCAGGGCGAATGTGTGTAAAGTACAATTGACATCGCCGCAGCTACACTGAAACCGCTTCACGACTTATCGCTCTTCGATTCAAGCCTCACCGGAGAAGAAATCCGTGCAGAAAGTTACATTAAACGTATTTACGTAAAACAAAGATAAACGCACCCAATAAATCAAAGAGCCAAGCATTACCAACATGACTTCAATTTCCTGTAACAGTTGCCAAAAGGAGACGTTTGTATCAACATCCTCTTCTTAATCTTTTTTCCTTCCATCTACGGATGACCGCATATGTATTCATTTTAACAAAAGACGTTTAGCCCCCTCGGGTTTCTTGGCGTGCGCTTGGCATTCGTGGCGCAGTAACCTTGACTCCAAGGTGTCCCTTAAATGGACGTTCGACTAGCCTGGCCGCCCTTATGAAGTACACGAATGTACGAGCGAGGTTGGTTTGACACGCATAAAAAGGAATGCCTCCATCATACTGTTTTTCACATGATGTCCCCTCCGATAAGCATCGAGGATGTCCGACCTGTACCATCTGGTCATCCTAAGTTGGATATCACGCTCCTCCCGTCATCACATCACAACCATCTACTTACTAAACGGTGGTATACACGTAATCGAAATTGCTTAGTGCAAAATCAAACTTCAAACGTTGTAGACAAAACATCACTTATGACTGAATTTTAAGCGGCTGGATGCGAAAAAAAAAACAAAAAACAAAAAACAAAAAAAATCACACAATAAATTCAACACCAATATACATGACATACTTGGTGTTAAATGTATGACACAGGTACTCAATGCATGGTACCATGTGAAATGTATTGGCTTCGAGAGGTGATCGAGAATTAACCAAACAATGCACGGTTCGACGTGATCTGCTGGTGACTATTCGAAGAGACGAGCAAAGCTCCAGAGAAAGGACATGAGCGTGTGCACAACACGACATAGGAGATAACGGAGAATTCTGTTATATAAGTCCACGATGAAATATTTAATACTCTGATTAGAACCATTGTTCACTTAGCAGCATACCTTAACCTTCTACCCTCCCAGAGCCTGCACAGCCTTTGCTTCACAATAACTGGACAATAGCTCAGTCGGGATGGACATGTGCATGGCTCAATCTGCTTTTTAAAAGACAATACATAGTATAGTGAAAGTATAACTCAGAAACGCGAATGGAAAAAATGTAGGTCACGCATAATTTCACTGCATGTGCTGCGAGTGGACTAAGATATATATACAATACACAGGGCTTAGACCGAAAAAAGAACAAGGCCCATACGAACTCTCAAATTTTGACGAACAACCGTGCAATGTGCCAAGGAAGGCATAGGAATTGTGAAGAGGACCGCTGTACGAAACGCCTGAATACATCTGAGTAGAATGATGGCAGGAAGGAAGGTATCTACGCTTTACAAAGCCAACAAAATTTCCGACGTTTATCAGCGACCACCAGAACCAATCATCCTGATCAGTACGAGCTCTTCAAAACTTTCTCACTTTGCCGTCCAACCTTCATTTGGGCACCCTAGCCACTTACCATAGCAAAATAGCGACCATGGTGATATTGGCCACATCTTCGAAGGACGCCTCGAACGCTTTTTCTCTCAATAGGCACAAGGGTGAATCACAAAAGAACCTTGCATATATTTGCTCTAGCATGGCGGACCTGGATGGATAGTCAATATGAACGATGATAAGAAGAGGTTAGATGACGTATATATATATGCTACACAAACAAGCCAACTGAACCGCACACCCACAACTTGGTCATCCGCCACTGCCCTCCATTATTCTGCTATTCCAAGAGGTCAGACACCGCTCGCATTACCATTTTTGCCGATAACCGCTACAATCGAAATTCTACGAATGTGTCGTCGCTTACCTTCTCGTAAATGGTACCCACTATACGCACGATATATCGTCGGTAGCAGGTTGTCGGTCGGTTGTGGGTCGCAGTCTACATGTTTCCGAGGAATTGCTCAAGCGCCTTCTATTATATGCTCATAACCAACACATTCCTTCTAGAATCCCAATAGCACACCTTTATTTTTAGTCATTTCAGTATAAAAAAACTAAACAGAGTTCGCTCAGCCTTCTCCGAAATCATCGTTCGAGAGACTCGGGAGCCACAACGTGGAGGTGGAACTGCTCGGCTCTCCAAGAAACGAACGTGGCAATAAGGGAAAGATTATTTTAGGGGCCACGTTGCTGGGGTGCATTGGCTCCAACAAGAAAGGAAACCTCTACGTTTGATACACCAAGTGACACGCGGACCAGCATTTTATGATAGTCTTGGTACTAGCGAGAAAAAGGCCGCGAATCTTTCCGCCACAGGAGAAAAAGTATACCCTGTAAAGCCACCCATCAACTGTGGCTATGCACCGATGACGTCAACACGAAATGTCACACATCAGATCGAGGGGCAATATCTACATTCTATTGCAATTTGCTTGATCAACCTTGTCGAGAGGTGTATATGATAAACTTTCAGGGGGACCCATCTGCTTCTTCTACATCTACCTCGCATAATCGCATAAATTCACCCTGTCGGGTAACATCCTGATACTCTTATGTGGTACGCGTTCTCTCCACTTCTGGAAAATCGTCCTACCTGACGACAAAGCCCTCGACGGCGCCCACTTAAATAAGTCCAATGGCCCGGCTTACGTACCTCGTGTCCTCCTGTGAACGAGCCAACAAACTTGACTGACAACAACTCGAGCGACCGATCAACAAACTCGGTCTCACGCCCTGCCACTCCGTCTTATTTCCTGACGGGTGTGTGGAGCGATCGGCACGAGGATCTGTTCGAGCGCATGGACAACTGCATGGCGGAAGGGCCGAGCGCATGGTCTGTCCTCGAGAGGATAGCGAGAGCAACGTTGGATCAGGCCAGTAGTGACTGTTTATGAGTATGTCGAGTCAGCTGGTTGCTGTAAGCCCCCACAAAAACGTGGCGAGCAGTGGATCCGGACGCTGCCTCAGGGCCCCCGGTGCTTGTGAAACCGAGGCAGGAACGGAAGCATTTGCGCCTGCAGCGGCTGTCCCACTTTTGACGCTTTGAAGATGAGAATATGGGATGGATCATCATGGCAAGAACCATGATGGTAATGTGTGATGGTAATGTTTGATGGCATGTTGATGGGCCAATATAAACAATCACGGCGTCATCTAATTGGATCTACTTTGGGTTATTCTGGCAGGGAATCACGAAATTGGCTCAATGGCTCGGTTGGGGAGTGTACGAAATGCATGACGATGACGGTTGATTGTTTTTGGGCAGAGGTGCAAAAAGTTTATCAACACGGGACGGTCGACAAATGGAACAAGCCTCACGTTCTCCGACCCACACAACAACCTCCTCCCTCCCACCCACCCACCCACCCTTCCCTCCTTCCACCAGTCCCATTCAAGGTGAACCCCCCAGCCGAACGAGACAAGATGCGCGCCGTCCACCCTCTCCCCCGAGTACTCACCCCCCCGCGCACCCCTTGCACCCCTCCCCACCCGCAGTATCCGCAGTGCGCAGTCGGACTTCCAACACTTGAATCCGCAATGGACGCTCGCCCTGACTACGTCCCGTCTTCGCCCCTCGACGATCCCCTCTACGCCATCCCCGAGGAGGACCACAACCGCCAGAACCAGCGTCAGAGCGCTGAGTCAGCCACGCGTGCGCCGCGCTTCGCCCAGGCCGAAGACGAAGTCAAGGTCAGGTTCCGCAACTTGGTCGTCTCCACCTACGACGCCTACATGAAAAACATGCCCGTCACGAAGGAGCTGACCATTGTCTTCGACAAATATGACATGGTTGAATCGTTCAAAGTTGGCGGTGACTACGTCATGGCCAACGACTTCAACGATGACCTGCGGAGGTTTTCGACGTGAGTGGATTCACTTGACCGGCACTGTCACTGAAAAATGCGTCTTTTCAGGCTCCGCATGACGTATAATTTTTGATTTACGTTCCCATAGAAATCCGCAGTACATTCCGCCTGAGGTCGGTACCGGTCGGTCGTACCAAAAGCAAGCTGTCGAGGTGTGGATTTTGGGCATCACCCTTTTTTGGATGTTGGCGAACAAATTCCCATTTTCCGCAAAAAACGATCGCACGCTGCTTAAAAAGATGTCGCGGTCGGATTTCACAATTCCCAGCTATCTCTCAAACGGTGAATTTCAACCTCTCCCTCCCATTCATCGCAATGTTCAAGTTATACCTTCGCTCACCATTTCCTCTCCCTCCACGTTTCCACAGAGTCAAAGGACTTGATCCGCCGCATGCTCGCCCCCGACCCCAAACGAAGAGCTTCCTTTGACCTCATCCTCTTCCATCCATGGATGAATTCCGTCCCGTCCATCGCCGTCTCTCCAGTAGACACAGCCGAGCACGGCACCATGTTTTCCTTCCCGCCTCCACTCGACCAGACCTACCAGGCCCCGCCTCCCCCGCACACCATGTACGCTCCGCAGAGGTCCAGATCTGTCATGCGGAACGTGCTCTCCTCTGCGGCCTCCGGCGTCAGAACTATCTTCCGTTACCTGACCGAGGGACCCAATCCGCCACCGCGACGGGGATACGAAGGCGGACGGCACCGCAGGTCGAACCCCTACCCGACCACCAGTCCCAGACGCGCAGAAAGGTCGGATAGGACGGATAGGACGGGTGGGGTCGAGAGGTATTTGTTAGGGGGTGACGGGGCGCCCGTGGCGGATGCGGATTGGAGGAGAGATTGGAGGAGAGATTTGATGAGCCGGGATCGGCGTGAGTCATGATGCATGGAGGGGGGATGGAATGATATGGGAGGGGGCAATATATTTGGAATAATGGACATTTGAGGGGGGGCATGAACGCCTTTAATATGTTATTAGTATTACTATTACAACAACCTGTACATAACACTTGCATTTGTTTTGTTTTTGTTGGCCATTTTGTTTCCGCGCCCAGAGACGATTGTGACGTTTACAGCGCCACGCCCTACAGACTATGTTATGTCAGTGTGGCTTTTGGTAAAAGAAAGAGATTTAGTTTGGTGGTCGTGAATGTAGTAGGACGTGGCTCATTTTCTTTATTTTATGCGACAGGATGTGCAGCAGTATTTGTAATTCAGCGAACGACGGCGACGGACACCACTTGGAAGGGCATCAGAAAATATCGTAGACAGCTGAGAATTAGAAAGGAATAATGGTAGTGAATAGGAAATACACGACCAGCATCAGATATTTTATACACCGATCTACATCACGTGATCTTATCGATCCGCGTAGAGCTTGACAAGGTTAGAATGAGAATGGACCCCAAGTCGATGGCCGAAAGGCCAAAAAAAAAAAAAAAACTCTTCATTTAGCAGATTCTATCCATGAAAATGGATAGAACGGTGATTCCCTAACCCATGCAGTTTCCAATTGTAGCGATACCTTACCAAAGTCCTCGCCAAGCTGTCCCGCTGAAAAATTGAGCAAGCAGACCATGTCCATTATTATGTGAAATATTGCAGATACATAAACCACATATATATTTAGATACAATATAAGTATTCAAATATATATATATCCCATACTCCATAGTGTAGGCAAATTTGCCTATAATAATATTCAATGTGAAATATCTTGCTTTATGTTACATATACTGTCATATAGTGGTTGCTGAGTTCTTCAAATATGTCAGATTCTCTTCAAGGTGTATCTCTTAGACTAACTCAAGTTTGTTATAAGCAAGTTCTTATTGGAGTGCCTTCCCAAGGTCTTATAGTCCTCAAACTTCTTATCTTTAAACTGTCTTGTTATCTCTTAGATTACTTGTATGGAATTGAGGGTAAGTAAACTAGAACTCTGTAGCTATCATGGCTTCTAGTGTATTGATATGATGGACTGACAGATCCCTGAAGTCTGAGACTTTGGTATACTCCAAGTTGGGGATTGACCATAGTGTATGCTTGAAGATCTGATGAATCTTCTTAGCTATCCTTATTTCTTATATATCTATGGGAGTGGTATCTTGTAGCTCTTGAGAGCTGACTTGAGGGAATTTCTGACAGAGGAGGTTTTCTATTTCATATTCTTGCCACATCTGGAGGCATTCAGTAGTAATGGTGATTCTTGTTTCCATCTCACAGTAGTAGAGGATATAATGATAAGAGTCACCAGTATCTAGGTTGACATTAGGAATCCTTATGGTGCAGGTCCTTATGGCTCTTCAGATGTCTTGGAACATCCTTTTCTGGACTGAGGGGCCTTGGTGGTTCTTTGATCTTAAGGTTTGGTGAGCAGTAGATATTTTGTTTGTGATAAGTCTTTGAGCTATTTTAAGATTAGTGGGTCTTATTGAGTTGCTGCTACTACAGTTTCTTGATCCTTCTTTTATATTTCTTGAGATGTCTATATTGTGGTCTCAATGACTCACAGTTGGTCATTATTGCTCATCTTATAGCCTGGGTGAGTTATGTCATATGATCTTCTTGTACTCTGATCTAGTGGCTTATAAGAAATTGCTATTTCTTGTACTGATATTATCATTCTGAGATCACCATTATATCTTTCTTCTAAATAAGAATCTTCTTGAACATCTTTATTCATTAGTCCAGTCCTGAAAAATTTGCTGATCTCATAACCTCTGGCAGGAGGTCGAAAAGTAGTACATATTTATAGGCTGATATCTTCTCTATATATTTTGGCATAATAGTGAAAAGTTTCTCTCTTCATATAGAGTAAGAGTCTGATTCTGATCTTGCCAATTAATTGATGGTACAAACTTCTCTAGCTTTGAAAGTCTTATAGATAAGTAGTTACTAGTGCTATATCTCTTAGAGAATGATCCAGACAGATTGTCTACTGGTCATGAGATATGCTGTTATGATTTATGGACTAGAACCTGTGGGTGGTCATTATATTTTACTTCTCTTGTATAGCTTCATGGTACTTCTTGAGTCTGTTCCTGTGTACCATGGTAGGCAGTATGGTCTCTGAGATTTTTCTAAGCCAGAAGATAGTTCCTTTGATATCTTATACATAGAAGGGTCCTTCCTATTTGGGCTCCAGTTTTTATAACTATGAAACTTCTATCATATTTCAATACAGTAGGATCTTTTCTCTGATTTGGATGGGTTCTAGGGTCTTGTAATTCTTTTCTGCATTCTTTCTTATCAGTGCTTGTAACTTGATAATATAATCTTCAGCCTTCTTCCTGATTTAGTATAGTCTCCAGATTTCTGAGTCAATCTGTCTCCAAGTTAGGTCTAGATTTGTGGTTGAGGTTCCATTAGAATCTTCTTCTCTAAAGAGCAGTTCTCTTAGGGTAAAGTATGTACTCTGTAACTATATATCTCATAGAATAGAGAGGGCAGTTGGGAGGTAGTTATTCCAATTCTCGTATATGTCTGAGATCTTTGCCAGAATTTTCTTGAGGATCTTGTTGGTTCTCTCTGTCTGTCCATTTCCTTAAGGGTGGTATGCAGTGGTCTTGATGTACTGAATCTTATAGTTCTGATATATTATCTCATGGAATCTATTGAAAAATTCTATGCTATGGTCTGTAGTAATTTGCTTTGGTGTCTTATAGCAGCAGATGATTTCTCAGTACAGGAAGTCAGCTATAGAGAGAGCATTGGCTTCTTGTAATACTCCTACTTCTATTCTTTAATAAAGAAGTCTACAATAACTATAATGTAGCAGTTTCCTGATAGTGTTACTGGTAGTGGTTCAATGATATCTATTGTGATGTAGTGGAAGGGGATAGACTCAATTCTTGATGACTCAGGTGTCTGGTCTTGCTGATCTTGTTTCTGTTTTTGGCACTTATCATACTCTTTGACAAATTGGTATAGATCTTCTTCCATCTTGGACCACTATATGATTCTTCTTACCTTGTTATATATATTGATTCCTCTTAGGTATTCTTGTTTGTATACTTTCTTCATTACTTGATACTTTTTGTATTCAGGTATTATAAGCTTTCCTCCTTTTCTGAGTATAGTGTTGTCTAGTTCAAACTGTTTTTAAGTCTGGTTGATAATGGTGATTGTCTAGGGTTTGAGGTAGTTGGGTATCTTCTGCTACCTGAGGTAGCTGATTAATCCATAATAACTTCTTATTTATGTTGAATAGTTTTGATAGGGGTATTTCAGGGTATTCTTGAAAGTATATTAGTATTGGTATTGGTTCTTCCTAGATGATACTTAATAGTACAGTCATACTCTTGCAGTCTGTAAATCCATCTGGCATATATTCCTTTGGGGTTCAGAGTGTAGAATAGCTAGGCAAGAGCAGAATGGTCTGTTTGAATAGTGAAGTATTTCCCAGCTAAGTAGTAGTGGAACCTGTCTACTGCCTAAACTACTGCTAAGCATTCAAGCTTACATGACTTATAGTTCTGTTCTACTCTGTGAATACCTCAGCTTACATAGGAGATGCCATATTTATGTCCATCTTTCTTCTGAGCTAGAACTGCTCCAAGTCCTATAGTACTTACATCTGTCTGCAAAATGAACTCTAGGTTCCAATCTGGTCTTCTGAGGATGGGTGCTTGGGTCAATCTGGTCTTGAGTTCATTGAAAGTTTCTTGGTGTTCCTTGATCTATTCAAATTTGGTCTTCTTCTTCAGTAGCTTATAGATAGGTACTATAATGTTAGAGTATCCTTTGATGAATCTTCTGTAGTAAAAGGCCAGTCCAAGGAAGGTATGGACTTCTGTAGTTGTTCTGGGTCTTGGGTAGGCTACAATAGCCTCAATCTTTATAGAGTCTGTATGGATTCCAGTCTGGTTGATGAGGTGTCCTAGGTAGGTGATTTCCTGAGCTACAAACTTATACTTCTTAGGCTTAATATAGAGGCCATACTTCTTGAGCTTCTTGAGGGCTAGTTGTATATAGTTGACATATTCCCATAGAGTATTGCTGAAGATGATCATATCACCAATATAGATAAAGAGCCATTTTCCAATCTTATTTCTGAAGACTCTGTTCATCATTTGCTGAAAACTTGCTGAGGTATTATATATTCCAAATGGTATTCACAGGTAGATATAGGTAGCATCAGGTGTGATGAAGGCTAATTTCTCACTGGCATCTTGAGTGAGACCAATCTGATGGAAGCCTGAGAATAGATACAAAGTAGTATAGTATTTGGCTTCACTTCTAAGAGTGGTAAGGATTTCTTGAATATTTGGTAAGAGCTGCCTATCCTTCTTAGTGATTGCATTGAGCTTCCTGTAGTCAATGCAGAGTCTTAGAGCAAACTCTCCAGGCTTGCTTCTTCTTTAGGGCAAGGACAATGAGTGAAGCCCAGAGACTGATAGCTCACTTAATGATTCTGGCTTCTTCTATTTCCTTGAGTTCTGCTCACAGTCATTCTCTATAAGCAGGTGGTATAGGTCTGGCTTTCTGATAGATGGGCTTGATATCATCAATATCAACTTTATAGTAGTACTTAGGTTCTTGATTATGGATATCCCTGAAGTCTGTAGTAAGTACTTCTTTATTCTAGTGCAGAATCTTGAGAAGTTATTCTTCTAGAGGAAAGTTTTCTCTAATAGTATATATGTGCTTATTCTGGTTCTTGTCTTTCTTGTGCTCAAGTTTGGTAATCTTAGTAGTAGTATAGGCTCCTCTTTCAGTAGATCCAAAGCCTTATTCTCCTCTTGGTCTTGATGAGTTCAATGGCTTCAATAATCTTGAGCTTCTTGATTTTGTGGATCAGCATCTGGTCTATCCTGTCATACTTCTTAACTTTGAATAGGGTGATAGAATTGTAATTCCTGACTATGAGAAAGATCTTGCCAGTGTAATCAGGGTCAATTACTCCTCCTTCAACTGAGATTTCACTTTTGGCCAGACTGCTCCTGGTCTTGATAATTCCAGTATAGTTCTCTGGCAACTTGACTCCAATTCTAGTACCAAGTAGAGTAGTGGTCTGTGGTTTGAGGGTAGCATCTTGAATACTGATAAGGTATATTCCTATAGCTCATATTCTGGGATCTTGGCTTTAGAGTGAAACTTCTTGACCTTAAGGGTAATGTCTGGTTCTTGTTCCTCCTCATCATTACTATCAGCTTGCAGCTCTGGGAGCTGATCATTCTCTTTGACTTTCTTTTTGCTTCAGCAGCTTCTTGCTTATGCTTCTGTTGGCAGATTTTCCTAACTTCACTGATATAGAACCAGCAGTCATTCAGATGTTCAGAGCAGTACATCTTAGTACCATAGGGGTATCTTTCTTGAGGAGTATAGCCATCAATAATCTTGTTGTACTACTGCTCATCTGTGAGCTTGGGTATCTTGTTCTTATTCTTGTTCTTATTCACTAAGTATATGAAGACTTCTGTGTCCTCTTCATCTTCTTCCCCCATATCTGGTAGAACTCCTTTGTGGACATTGATAGAGACTTGTACCTTTCTTCCTCTATAGTTGATCTGCATCTTCTGGGCATTGAGGTCAATGATGGCCTTGGCCTTGTGAAGCCATTGATTGCTAATAAGGATATTATAGTTGGTGGTACTTATAACAATCACATTTACTGAGATAGTAGCTCCTCTTATCTTGATGGAGACTTCTCAGATTTTGCCAAGGGAGGTAGTTTATATACCATCTGCTGTGACATAGACCATCTTAGTGGACTCTTCAATGTCCCAGCCTAGGTGGTCAATTGCTTTCTTGCTTATAAGGCATCCTCCAGCACTAGTATTAATGATGGCATCAAAGATACAATCTTTGATCTAATATGGAATATAGGCTGATGTGTTGCACTGGTCTTTAGATTCTTTACCTGAGTCTTCTTAATAATCTTCTTATATATTGTGAGCTTCTATGATCTTGTATTCTTAGTTTTTAACAGTAGTTGCAAGTTCTACTCTCAACTACTGTCTGAAGGCAGGAACTTTGACTAGTTGTCCAAAAGTAGCATTGACCTTCTGTTCCTTGAGGTCTTTGTAGATATCATACTGGTGGATATTGGTCTTGTACAGCTTCTGTTCCTTCTTGCTTTCACTTTCTCCTGAGACTGAAGTAGTGCCTTCAATGATTTGGCAGACAGCTTCATCTAACTCCATATTTTGATCAATCTCCTCAGATTGGGTCTTGCTTTGAATAGTAATAGCTGGGGTCTTCTTCAGTCTTCCAACTGGCTTACTGTTGCTCTTCTTGTTATAGGGGTTCTGGTACCTTCAGTAACAGGATAGAATTCAGGCTCTTCATAGTATTCTTCATTATCAGTATCACCAATCTCCTTGATAACTACTGCATTAGTTTGTTCTCTGGTTCTGATAGCATTACTCAGTTGAGCTTTGTATCTTGTTTTGGTTATGCAACTCTTTGCATAGTGACCTTCTTCTCCACATCTAAAGTATGTAATATTGTATTCTTCTATAGCAGCTGCAAATATCTGTACTGGTCTCCTGTTGGTGCTTCAGTCTTCTCTAACAATATCACTAAGGTATACAGTCATCTCAGCAAACTGCTTGGTGAGTTCCTCCACTGGATCAACTTTGGTTATCTTAGGGATAGATGGGGATAGTTGTCTATTTATAACTATAGTAGATATGATACTAGTTGGCTTTGATGGCTCTATCTTGATACTAGTTATTTTCTCTATTGAGTATTCAGCAGAGTGTTTAGCAGTCTAATATTTCTATACAAAGACCACTTTCTAATCAAGGGTCAGTGCAGCTAGAGTAGACCAGATTACTAGAGCAATTTCAGGGTAAACTCCTTTGAGGAAGGTTGAATCTGCTATTTGTTCCTTGAGGTGGTCATCATAGCCAGCCAAGATAATCTGGTGGCAGATTCAGATATAGAATGAGTTGGGATCTTCACTGAGTCTCTGACAGATAGTATTGAGTTGATCCATAAGAGCTTGCTTGATCTCTTTAGTATAGTATATAGTTCTGAGGAAGATCTTCATATTGGCAAGTCTGACTGCACCAGCATCAGCAATAGTGATTACATTGAACTTATCTCTGGTAAGTCCTCTGAGGCTGACTAGTAGAAGGACCAATTGTGAATCTATATTGAGGGCTCATATAGTGGTAAATTGTTCAAAGTCTTCAATGAAGGTCAGGATTGACTTTTTAGTAGTATATCCATAGAATGTAGGGAGATGCATTTCCATCTTGTCTTGAATTCTTGCAGAGGTGACTCTTGTATTCAGGATAGTTATTGTGGTGGTTGTTTATTTTTTAGCTTGAAAGTGAGGGATTTGTCTTGAATCACCAGCCAATGGATACCAAGTTGTCATGTAGTAGTCACTGAGTCCTTCAAATACATCAGATTCTCTTCAAGGTATATCTCTTAAACTAACTCAAGTTTGTTATAAGTAAGTTCTTATTGGAGTACCTTCCCAAGGTCTTATAATCCTCAAACTTCTTATCTTTAAACTGTCTTATTATCTCTTAGATTGCTTGTATAGAATTGAGAGTAAGTAAACTAGAACTCTATAGCTATCACAGCTTCTAGTATATTGATACAACAGGCTGACAGACCCCTGAAGTCTGAGACTCTAGTATACTCCAAGTTGGGGATCAACTATAGTACATATCTGAAGATCTGATAAATCTTCTTAGCTGTTCTTATTTCTCATATATTTATAGAAGTGGTATCTTATAGCTTTTGAGAGCTGGCTTGAGGGAATTCCTGATAGAGGAGGTTTTCTATTTCATATTCTTGCCACATCTAGAGGCATTTGGTAGTAATAGTAATTCTTATTTCTATCTTGTAGCAATAGAGGATATAATGATAAGAGTCACCAATACTCAGGTTGACACTAGGAGTCCTTGTGGTGTGGGTCCTTATGGCTCTTCAGATGTCTTGGAACATTCTTTCCTGGACTGAGGGACCTTGGTAGTTCCTTGATCTTGAGGTTTGGTAAGCAGTAGATATTTTGTTTATGATAAATCTTTGAGCTATTTTGGGATTAGTGGGTCTTGTTGAGTTGCTGCTACTACAGTTCCTTGATCCTTCTTTTATATTTCTCAAGATCCTATACTGTGTTCACAATAACTCACAGTTGATCATTATTACTCATCTTATAGCCTAGGTGAGTTATGCCATATGATCTTCTTGTGCTCCAATCTGGTAGCTTGTAAGAAAAGGCTGTCTCTTGTACTGATGTCATCATTCTGAGGTCACCATTACAATATATAAAAATATATACATACAAACATATAAAAATATATATTGATAGATCAGTTTTCAACAGTTTATAGTACTAATGATGCTTCAAGTTAAACATTCTCAATAGCTCCATACTATCCATACAATCCTCATTCTGAAATCTGGTAATATTATACTAAGACTAGAGATGATATTATTTGTAATTATTGTGGTAAAAATTTTTTAAAAAAAAAATATATATTTATAATATAACTAATGCTTTTATTTGATACATATATGATATTATTTCTATCAACCTCTTATACTATATAGCCAGAAGTTCAAAATACTTGATGGTTTAACTTTAAATATATATATATTAATATATAAAAAACAAATATTCTAACAAAATCAAAAAGAATACAGAAATAAATAAAATTGATATTTAAGCTATAGTAGGTATATTTATCTGATTGCCTAACTATTTCTATATCAATAACTCTATTTAATCAAAAATATTTAGCCATATTCTTTAGAAGAATTTTGAAATCAACTCATTTACTAGATTGTATATACAGACTAACTATTCACAACCATTGAGAGTGACCAATTGCATAGCATCTTTAGTCTCCTCAAGTATGATTTATATCTGCTAAGTACTGACTATATTTATATATAAAGATATCCTGAAGACTTTTAGGAAGGAGTATGATAATCTTTATCAGATACTTTAGATAAAATAAATAAATAAGAGTAATACTATAACTATTATAAGCTAAATTATATATATATATATATATAAAGAGCTCATCAATTTAATCTCACAGAATTCAGCATGCAGATTTTTATTCATAATTGATATATAGATATTTTCCAATACATTTCATTTCTGGGTATTATCAGTTATTAGCTTGATCTTGATTAATAATTTAATCTCTTATTCTTGATTTCATCAAACTTGCTAGTCCTCATTCTGAAGAAAATATTGCAGATACTTTTATTAGTTATATTCAGAAGCTTGAGATTACAACTAAGGAAAAAAGGGAGAGCTTGCCATCTGGTCAATATTTTGAGAAAAGTCTTAAAATATAACATATTTTAATAGTTATTTATTTTGTATAAATTTGTCAATTGAAAATTTCAAGTACAGATTTTGACCATTATAATAAATAATACTACAAATAACATAATATTTTTCTGAATTTTAGTGGCCAATCTTCAACAGAAAAATATGACCTTTGGTATAAAAAACTACTATATATATTATCAGACCCATATACTGAACCTTGCTATTCAGGATTATCTTATATATATAGATAAAATATCCAAAAGTGAAGGAATTCTGAGTATTGTTTTCAAGCTATACAAACTGGTTGTATTGATCTGATCATTTCTGACAAATTTACTATATAGTGTAGAATAATTAGTTTAGTCTTAAAAGAGCTGATATTAGATATCTATATATATTAGAATTTGATATTTGCAATGATCTAGTATATACTGAAGTTTGCTATAGTATATACTCTTTTTTTCAGTTGGCTGAAGTAAATTGTTTCAGATAACTAAGGATTGTTAATTAATTTCAAAACAGAATTTTTTTAAAA
>RBNI01004008.1:0-14799 GCA_003990745.1 Jimgerdemannia flammicorona
TCAGTGGGTATGGGGGAGTGTGCAAAATTTGTAGCCCTCTACCAGCAGCAAGGGGCAGCCCTAAGCTGCAAGTGTCCAAGATGGGCAGGGCAGGTAGAGGGAGTGTGCAAAATTTGTAGCCCTCTACTAGCAGTATAGAGGCAGCCCCAAGCCACCAAGGAGTCCGAGTCTGGGTCTGAGGGTGCTTCTGGCTAGTGCTCCGAACGAGTCAATCCGGATGGGATTCGGATGGATTCGAATCAACCATTGTTTTGATTTCCAAATTAGACAATTAAATGTTTACATCAATAACTTGATGAATAATTGTCCAAATTTGATTATCTTGGTGTCATTTTAAAGCCCTTAATAAGTCCTTTCTAATGATACCAAGAACATTAAAATCGGATTACGTGTTGCCGAGATATTAAGGAAAACGTTCTATTTGACAAAATTTCCAAAATCGGTAAATCGAAGAATTTCCAAAATCGGCGATTCAGACGTTTTACTTCATAACTCAGCAACGCATGATCCGATTTCAATATTCTTGATATCATTAGATAGGCCTTATTAAGGGCTTTCAAATGACACCAATATCATCAAATTTGGATGATTATCCATCGAGTTATTGATGTAAACATTTAATTGTCTAATTTGGAAATCAAAACAATGGTTGATTCGAATCCATCCGGATGGGATTCGAATCCCATCCGAGTTGATCCAGATGGGATTCAATCCGAATCAATCCGAATCCAATCCGGATTAAATTGACTCGTTAGGAGCACTCTTCTGGCAGTTGGAGGGTGCTTCTGACAGTCAGAGGGTACTTCTGGCAGTCAGAGGGCATTTCTGGCAGTTAGAGAGTACTTCTGGTGGTTGAAGTCCATCACAGATTTGGGTCCTGTTGCTGGTTTGGGTCCCACAGGCACCCTGGCCCTGCACCACAGCACTGTACTAGCAGCACTACAGAGCATGACTAAGGGACCAATAGGGCCTGACATAATGGCTAAACTAGTACTACAGAAAGAGACACCCAGCTACCAGCCCAACTTGTACAAAATGACTGCCAAACTCTTATGAAAGATTGTCTAACTCTTACAAAAGATTGCCTAACCCTTATAAAAACTGCTCTACCTACCAGTCCCCGGCCTTGATGAGTCTATCATCCATTGTGAGTACAATAACTATTATATCCAAGCTCTCTTCAAAGGTGACAGTATTATGATAGTCATGTGGTTGGAATAGAATGACTGTATTGGCTACAAATGGGACTCTGAAACTGTAGGTGAGATTGTACCAGACTCTGCCACTATCCTCCCAGGTTGGGCCCTTTCTTTCCAGAATGTAGAATATTACTGGGGTGATGTTGTTGTCTGTGTATATAGGTAGAGAAATATTGTGCCTAATATATCCTGATGTGATATAAGTGTATAGTTGGGTGAACCCTTAGCCCAGGACCTTGTACAGCCAGACTATACTGATAGATATCTGCTCTTAGTCCAGCCCCAGGAGCCCTAGCTTGGAAATCTACCAAATGAATAACATCTGATCAGTCCTTTTTGTGTACAGGGAGGCAGAAACCCCCTGGGCTGCAGGAACCCCCTGGGCTGCAGCACTCAAAAAAAGCAGAGCTCCTCACCTCATACAGCATACTAAATTGTACCAAGAATATATTTACAGCCACATTAAGATCACTACCAAGTTGGTCTGCTATATGCTCTACCAATCTACTCAAAGAACCCCAGATCATAGCTACCATTGCCACACAGGCTATATCATACTCATGTGCAGTTTGCTCTTCAATGGTACTTCTAAAGTTCTGGTAGGGGTATAGAATCTTGTGCATCTCTGGAATTATATCAAAAAGAGTATATCAGCGAAGAGTGTGATTATCTAATGAGGAGTAAAAAAAAGGGAGATGAGTGCAGGGAATTTTGGAACTCTGGAACCCACTCTTTGCCAGTATTACAGTATATCCAATTTCTGTCCAAACTCCCTCTCCTTGCTTTTTTTGCCCCCTCTTTCCTACCATCTGATATTTGATACAATCTTTACAAACCTCATTGATATGGTGGTAAAGCTCATCACCATAGAGGTTCCTTACCACCATTGCAACTACCTCTCTATATTCATTAATAATGATATAGTTCTCTTCATCATTAGTTACTCCTGCTGACCAATGGATCCCTTGGTTGAGAACAATTGGCTCTGATTTGAATGTAGACCCCCAAGTCCTAATGATAATGCTGGTATTGCTTATGCTGAACATCTTGTCCTCAAATTTCTCTATTTGATCAGATACTGGACATGGTTGAACTTGGATAACTTTGAACTCTCCTTTTCAATAGAACTGAGCCCTGATCTGAGGGGTCAAGATAAGTATATAGACAGGTTATATATAGACAGATTGTATATAGATGAGTTGTATGCAGATGGGTTGCATGTAGACAGGTTGCATACAGATAGGTTATATGTAAATGGGTTGCATGCAGATGGATTGCATACAGATAAGTTGTGTGCAGGTGTAACAATTTCACAGTCATATTTAGTCTTAGTACATTTTTGCATCTTTTAGTTAGTCTTTTCTTATCTTTTCTTGAACATTCTACTATGTTCCATCATATTCTACTTGCTTAGAAACCTTCTCTCAGTGCCCAGACACTACTAGAACATTCTTATCTTTCCTTGGTACCAAGCACCTTGTCTTAGCTAGTCATGGAACCTTTTGGAACATTGTAGAATAGTATTAGTCAGTTTTGCTGAGAACCTATTTCTTGGCATTTCTCTTTCTTTCCAAGATGCTTCTGGATCTTTCTTTTAGATTATATATAAATATCCCTATTCTCTGTCTGAATGAAGCTCAGAATATTTTCTCCCAGAAATCCTTCAAGAATACTTGAACCTTTAAGTATCTCTTTGAGCTACTTTAGACTAATTAGAACTTCCAGATTTAGCTACTTCCTCTTAAAGAAACTAGAACTATTACACTTGGTAACAGCAGTGTTGTTACACCTTGCCTTATTAAGAAACCTCACATGAATTTGGAAACCAGTCACAACTAGTAAAACAAATCTAAAATGAGCCATGAAGAGTCAGTCTACCAGTCAGACCCCTCTGCTACAGAAGAAGCAGGAGGATTGCAGCTCAATATAGAAGATATGATCAATGCTATGGCCCACCAAATTCAAGAACTGCAAGTACAACTAAAACAGCAGAAAACACAAACTGCAATATATCACATTCTGTTATAGCACTAGTCAGTTTCAAGCTACTCAAGCTAGATACCTTTAATAGCTATTGAGGAGGACTATCTATGGATGTTGTAATATTTTAGCATAGTTTATTTCTTTTCTCTGTCTTTCTTGAACATTCTATAACCTTCCAGTATATTCTGAATGCTTATAAATCCTTTCTTGGTACTGAGCATCCTTTAGTACTTATTCAGCTAGTCACTGAATATTCTGAAAACTTATAGAACTTTATTTGTCATCATTTGTCATCTTTGCTGAGAACTTTCCTCTTGGCATTTTCCTTTGATTTCTCAGATCCTTTCAGATCCTTCTTTCAGATCTTGTATAAATATCCCCTTTGTTCTCATGGATAAAGTCTCAGAATATTTTCTCTCAGAAATTCTTCAAGAATACTTGAATCTTTAAGTATCTCTTTGAGCTACTTAGAACCACCAGAACTAGTTGCTTCCTCATTTAGAAACTAGAACTGTTATACTTGATGGCAGTGGGTGGTTACATCTAGCCTTATCAAGATACCTCTCAAGATATCAGTCACTACACTATGGAGGAAAACAGGTGGAACCCTTCATATAGTACCTATGGTCTAGGCAATACCTCATACAATTAGCAAGAAGAAGAGGAACAGCAAAACCCTACTCAGTCAAACAGGGCCATTGAGAGTCTTTTGCAGACTGCATTAGCTTAGATTGCTCAACTTTAAGAATACATAGAAAGAAAGGAAAGCAAGGCCTCTACTCATACCTCCATATCTCTATCAACATCAATATATCTGACAGCAGTCACTATCAAGCCTCAGAAGCCCGACACCTTTGATAGTCAAAGAGAAGGACTGTCTACCAATACCTGGCTTTTCCAATTAGAGCAATATGGAGAACTGATCAATTTGGAAGAAGCAACACTAGTCCAATTCGCTGCCACACTTCTTTGAGAGAATACTGTAATCTGGTAGTGAAACTATGTCCAGAATACCAGATTCTCTGACCAAATCAAGACCTGGGGCAAATTCTCTAATGCTATTCAAGGCCAATTCAAACCAGTCAACAGCACTAAGATCATGCAAGACTGCCTGACAAATGTCGAACAACTCAAGTCTGTGTAAGCATACAATGTACAATTTCTGTCAATCCTGCTAGAATTACCACATATTACTGAAGACAAGAAGGTTGATAAGTATATCTGAGGCCTGAAATGTCAAACCTGAGTTCATGTCAAACTAGAAGAACCCAAGGACCTAGACACAGCAATGAAAATTGCTGATAGGTTTGATGTCATCACCTATGGTCACTACTTTGAACAGAAGAGACTGCCTTTCAACAACAACAATAACCACAGAAGGGAGGAACCCAAAGTCAGAACTGTTGGACCTGTCCCCATAGACCTAGACACCATTGACAAGAACAAGAAAGGCAAGCTTATACTTGAGGAAAAGAAGTGTCTCAAGAAGGCTGAAGCCTGCTTCTTTTGCCATCAGCCTGGTTATATTGTAACTAAATGTCCCAAGAAAACTGCTGTACCAAAGAGGATCCTAGTCCTGTCCAAAGACACTCAAGGTCAACCAGTTGAACAAGAAGTAGTACTCAATTTCATACAAGTCAACCCCAAGGCCCAGATCTCTCAAGCACAGTCAGAAGGAGCCATTGGTTTGGACCTTCAAGCAGTACAACAAGTCACTATTTCTGCACATAAAAGAAGGCTCATTCCAACTGGTCTTTCAGTCGAAATCCCCAAGGAATATTATGCAAGAATTGCACCAAGATCTGGTCTCAGTTTCAAGCACTTATTAGATATTAGTACTGGAATTATTGACCCTGACTTCCAAGGTAAAATGCAAGTCCTGCTAGTCAACCACAAGAACCAACCATATACTGTCAATGAAGGAGACAGAATTACACAGCTCATTCTGGAGTGAGCTATCCTACCAGTTGTCAAAGAAGTCACCAAGCTGTCTTCAACCAAGCAAGATCAGAAAGACTTTGGCAGTACTGATAAAGTTGCAAGCATAGCTGAGAAATGAGCCAATTCAATACTCATTTTCAAAGGTCTAGTCCAGAGACAAGAACTAGATGTTCTCATAGACAGTAGAGCTATTGGGAACTTCATTAATAAGAACCTCATTGACAAGCTCAGGATTCTCACCAAACCAGCCAGCAAGAATGGTGGAGTTGTCACTGCAGATGGCACTACCTTACCAATCAACTCAATTGCCACTAAACTTCCCCTCAAGATCCAGAAGTACTGGGAACATTTAGATTTTGAGGTAGCACTACTAGGAGACCATGACCTGATCCTAGGCAAACCCTGGCTTACATGGCACAACCCTCAGATTAATTGGACCAAGAATGAAGTTACCTTGATTCAGGATGGAGCCAACATTACCATCAAGCCAGACAAGACTCAGACAAGAACCCCAATTGCTACCCTTTTGGCAATTCAGTTCAAGAAGGCCCTCAAGAAAGCTACCTGTGCCTTTGTGGTACTAATCCGACTAAAGAAAGAAGATAAGAAGCTATCAATTAGTGAAAGCATCAAGTTACTCTGAACAAGTACAAGGATGTCTTCCTGGACAAACTATCTGGTCTACCACCTTCAAGAGACCATGACCATGAAATCAAGTTGGTACCTGATACAGCTATACCCAAGAAGAAAATGTACTGCATGTCTCTACTCAAAATTGAAGCAGTCAAGAAGGAACTCAATGAACTCATTGAGTGAGGAGCTATTCAGCCAAGCAAGTCACTCTTTGGCTCCCCAGTCCTATTTGTCAAGAAAAAGGATGATACTCTGCAAATGTGCATAGACTACCAGCACTCAACAAGATCACAGTCAAGAACCATTATCCACTACCACTCATAGATCAAATCTTTGATGCCCTCAAGAATGCAAAGTACTTCACCAAGATTGATCTCATCTCTGGGTATTACCAAATTCGAATCAAACCAGAAGACATATTCAAGACTGCCTTCATGACACTCTTTGGACTCTCCAAATTCCTAGTCATGGTCTTTAGTCTCACCAATGCACCAGCAATCTTTCAAATCCTCATGCAAACTGTCTTCAAGGATCAGCTCTATATCTTTGTACTTGTGTATATTGATGACATTCTGATCTTCAGTAGTATTGAAGAAGAATACCTCAAGCACATCAAATAAGTCCTCAAGATCCTCCATGAGAACAAGCTCTATGTAAAGCTCAAGAAATGTGAATTTTTCAAGAATCAAGTTGAATACTTTGGACACATTGTATCAGCCAAAGGAATTCAAGTAGATCCAAGGAAAATACAAGCCATTGAACAGTGACCTGTACCAGCAAACCTCACTGAACTTAGGTCCTTCCTTGGCCTGGCTGGATACTACCATCAATTTGTTAAGAACTTCTCTGGTATTGCAGAATCTTTGACAAACCTCCTATGAAAGGAACCCAACTCTGATCTCTATGTCCCCTACATCTGGGATGCTTTCTGTCAATAAGCTTTTCAAGAACTCAAGAACCACCTGACCCATGCACCTATCCTTAAAAACATGGACCCAAACTTGAAGTTCATGGTCACTACAGATACATCTAACTTTGCCATTAGTGCAGTCATTTCTCAAGATGATGGTCAAGGACACTAACTTATTATCTTTGAGTCAAGAAAATTGTCCCCAGCAGAACAAAAGCTGGCTACTCATGAAAAGGAACTCCTGGCAATTATGTATACCCTTAAGACCTGGCAATACTATCTAGAAGGAGTTGAGTTTGACATGATCACTGATCACAGGTCTCTTCAGTACATCAACACTCAATCAACCCTTTCTCGCCAACAAGCCAAGTGGAGTCAACTACTTCAGACCTTTACCCCAAACATCATCTACAAGCCTGGCAAAACTCTAGTTATACCAGATACACTTTTAAGAAGACCCAACCTTACTGCAATTTTACAAGTCACTGTGACACCTGAATTCCCCATTCAGATCAAGAAGGCATATGAACAAGACTCTCTGGTTCTACAAAGGAATACCAAGAAATTCAAGGAAAAGTACACTATTAAGGACAACCTTATATACTATCAAGACAAAGTATATATTCCTACCAATCCTGAACTACAGTATAAGATTCTTCATGAACATCATGACTCCCCACTAGCTGGTTATCTTGGAACTGAGAAGACTATTAAGAATATCCAACAAGACTACTACTGGCCAAACATACTTAAGGAAATTAAGAAGTATGTCCAAAGCTATGATCTTTGCCAAAGAAACAAGTCAAGCAATCAAGCACCTGCCAGTCTTCTACAACCCTTGTCAATTCCAACCAAGAAGTTCAAACAAGTCACAATAGACTTTATTGTGTAACTCCCACAAACCAAAACAGGCTATGATGCTATTGTTGTATTTGTGGACCATCTCACCAAGATTACATTTGCCAAGCCAACCACTACCAATACCACTGCTCCAGAAATTGCAAGAATCTTCTTCAAGACTGTCTTCTACTATTATGGACTTTCCTGAGTAATTATCAGTGACTGCAACCCCAAGTTTACAAGCTACTTCTGGCAAGCACTCTTCAAGACCCTTGGAATCCAAATCACTATATCCACTGTTTTCCACTCTTAAACTGATAGACAGACTGAGCGAATGAACAGAACACTTGAACAAATGCTCAGAAACTATGTGTCTTATGAGCAAGATAATTGGGACCACTATCTGACCTATGCCGAGTTTACCTATAACAATGTCATCCAATCATCAACTGGTCTTTCTCCATTTCAGCTACTTCATGGTCAAAACCCCAAGACCCCTGCAAGCCTAGTCCCATTCTAGCAATCCAGTTACACACAAGTCCCCACAGCCCAGAACCTTATCAATAAAATGGATTCTCTTCTCAAGATCACTACTACAAACCTGCAAAAGACTCAGCAACATCAAGCTAAGTATGCAGATAAGAAGTGGCAAGATATTATATACAACATTAGAGATATGGTTCTACTCAAAGTCAATAACATCAAGGCTCAATCTCAAGTCAACCACCAGTCAGCCAAATTTCAGCCCAAGTACCTTGGACTCTTTAAGATTACCAAGCAAGTCTCCACCTGGTCTTACTGCCTCAACTTGCCAACAACCATATATATATACCCAGTATTCCATATATGTATCACAACTTAAGGCCTAGAACCAGTCACCCCCATACTCTGGCTAAATTCCGACACCATCAGCACCAGTCATAGTTGAAGACCACATTGAGTATGAAGTTGAGAAAATCTTAGACAAGCAAGTCTGATACCATCATACAGAATACCTAGTCAAGTAGATGGATTACCCTGAATATGACCCACCTAGGAACCTGCTGCCAATCTCAAGAACTCCCAAGACCTCATTCAAGAGTTTGAGCAAAAAGGAACTCATTGACTGTCTGTGAGGTTCTCCCCTTAGATAGTAGATGACCTACTGTGCTGATGAGGTACATATACATCAGGGCTCTCTAAGGGATACAGTATCAGAAATAAGAGATATAGAAGAACCCTATAAATCCTGTAACCAATAAGGTTCGAACCAGTTCTCATCTGATCAAGATGATACTTTGGCCCTCATCTTATACATACAAGGATGGCCAATTCTTGTCAATGAGTCGATATATTTAATTTGAAGTTTCTTTTAGTCTTATTGTTTTGTTATGTATAACTTTGAGAATTCAACAAGGACATTGATTCTTAAGAAGGGGGAGATATAACATTTTAGCATAGTTTATTTCTTTTCTCTGTCTTTCTTGAACATTCTATAACCTTCCAGTATATTTCAAATGCTTAGAAATCTTTTCTTGGTGCTGAGCATCCTCTAGTACTTATTTAACTAGTTACTGAATATCCTGGAAACTTGTAGAACTTTATTTGTCATCATTTGTCATCTTTGCCAAGAACTTTCCTCTTGGCATTTTCTTTTGATTTCTCAGATCCTTTCTGATCCTTCTTTTAGATCTTATATAAATATCCCCTTTGTTCTCATGAATAAAGTCTCAGAATATTTTCTCCCAGAAATCCTTTGAGAATACTTGAATCCTTAAGTATCTCTTCAAGCTACTTAGAACCACCAGAACTAGTTGCTTTCTCATTTAGAAACTAGAAATGTTACAGACATATGGACCTTCCAGTTGGATCAATACTTCAAGCTCATAAGAATAGAAGATGACATATAAGTTCATTTTGCCACCAAACTTCTCTGAGGAAATGCAGCCATCTGGTGGCACAATTATATTATAGTCACATCTATACACTCATATGCACAAATCAGAGATTGGAAAGCTTTCAAGAGAGCCCTTCACAAGCAGTTTAAGCCTACTAATATCACCAAGCTAGTCAGGGACAAGCTAGCAAACATCAAGTAACTCAAGTCTGTATAAAGCTATAATGCACAATTCTTATCAATCCTACTTGAGCTACCAGTGGTATCTGAGGATGAAAAGATAGACTGCTATATCTGAGGTCTGAAGGAAAACACACAAGTCAAGGTTGAGCTAGAAGAGCCCAAAACTCTTGATGAAGCCATAAGAATCACAAATAGACTTGATATCATCATCTTTGGTAACCACTTCAAACCAGAATGCCACAAGAAGAACCACTTCAAGAACTGCCACAGAAACCAACCAAGGATAGTTGACCCAGCACTAATAGACTTAGATACTATAAACAAAAAGAACACCAAGCTCACCCCTGAAGAAAAGAACTATTTGAAGAAATCTAGAGTCTGTTTCTTCTGTCACCAAACAGGACACATTGCAACCAAATGTCCTAGGAAGACTAGTGAACCCTCAAGACCAGTCACCATATTGTCCAAGGATATACTCATCAATTTCACCACTAGTCAACTTGAGCTCAAGGTCAAGAAGCTTCATCTAGGGCTCTCAATATCAAACAGAAGGAGCTGTTGGTCTTGACCTACAATCAGTCAAACAAGTCACTATTTCAGTCAAGGACCATACTCTGGTGTCTACTTAAATTGCAGTCCAATGCTCTGAAGGACATTATGCTAGAATTGCACTATGATCAGGACTCAGATTAAACATCATTTGGATATAGATACTAGTGTCATTGATCCAGACTTTTGAGGACAAGTTCAAGTCTTGCTTGTCAACCAGAAGGATCTAGACTACACAGTTAAAGAAGGAGACTGAGTTGCACAAATGATTCTGGAAAAAGCCAGTCAACTCAAGATTACAAAAGTCCAAGAACTCTCTGAAACCAAATGAGATCAAAAGGATTTTGGCAGCACTGATCAAGCAGCAAGTCTTAGTGAAAATCAAGCTCAAGCTATACTCATTTTTAAAGGCCTAGTTAAAGGAAAAGAAGTACAAGTACTCATAGATATGTAGCAGAGCTATAGGGAACTTCATCAATCAGAATCTCATTGAAAGTCTCAAGATCCTCACCAAGCCTGCACCCAAGAACAATAGTATAGTTACTGCAAATGGTACTCTGCACCCCATCAAGTCAATTGCCACCAAACTGTCCATCAAGATCCAGAAATATTGGGAATGAGTAGACTTCAAAGTTGCACTACTAGGAGATTATAATCTGATCTTAGAAAAACTCTGGCTTATGAAATACAATCTAGATATTGATTGGTGTAAGAATGAAGTTACCTTACTTCAAGATAGAGCCAACATTATGATCAAGACAGACAAGACTATAAGCAAGACTCAGATTGCAACACTGTCAGCTATATAGTATAAGACAATACTCAAGAAGGAAATATATGTCTTTATTGTAATGATCTGCCTCAAGAAATAAGACAAGAGACTATCAGTTAATGAAAGTATCAAGCTACTGCTAGAAGAATTCAAGAATGTCTTTCCAGACAAGCTACCTGGTCTACCACCTATATAAGAAGTTAATCATGAAATCAAACTGACCCCTGGAGCTATACTATCCAAGAAACACATATATCACATATTGTCACTCAAAATTGAAGCAGTTAAGAAGGAACTAGAAGAACTACTTGCATGAGGAGCCATCTAGCCAAGCAAATCTCCTTATGGCTTATCAGTCTTATTCATCAAGAAGAAGAATAGTACTCTGCAAATATACATAGACTATTATGCACTCAATAAACTCACTGTTAAGAACTGCTATCTATTACCCTTAATTGATCACATCTTTGATGCTCTCCAGAATACCAAGTACTTCACCAAGTTAGACCTCATGTCAGGATATCACCAGATCTGAATTAAGCCAGAAGATATTCCTAAGACTGCATTCATGACCCCCTTTGAACTCTACAAATTCCTGATCTTAGCATTTGGTCTCACCAATGTACCCACCACATTTCAGACTCTAATGAATAAGATATTCAAGGACCAACTATTTATTTTTCTGTTAGTATATCTTGATGACATCCTGATCTTTAGTGCAACCAAAGAAGAATACCTTAAACATATTCAAATAGTCCTGGAGATCTGCAAAAATACAAGCTTTATGCTAAGCTCAAGAAGTGTGAATTCTTCCAGGAACAAGTTGAATACCTTGGCCACATTATCTCTACATAAGGAATTCAAGTAGACCCATACAAGATAGAAGCAATTGAAGAATAGCTCATTCCATCAAACCTCACAGAACTCCAATCTTTCCTTAGTCTAGTTAACTATTACTACCACTTTGTCAGAAACTTCTCTGGCATTACTGAGCTACTGACTAACCTCATGAGGAAGGCCCCACACTCAGACCACTATATATCCTATACTTGGGACCTCTTCTGTTAACAAGTCTTTCAAGAACTTAAGAACCACCTGACCCATGCTCTAGTCCTGCATAATATAGATTAAGGCCTAAAATTCATGGTCACTACTGATGTGTCAAATTTTACCATTAGAGCAGTCCTGTCACAAGAAAATGGCAAAGGATATCACTCTATTACTTTCAAGTCCCACAAGCTGACTCCAGCTGAACAAAAGCTAGCTACTCACAAGAAGGAACTACTAGCAATAATATATATACTAGACTACTGGTGATGCTATCTAGAAGGTATTGAGTTTGATGTTATCACTAATCATCAATTCCTCAAGTATATCAACACCCAATCTACTCTATCACATCTATAAGCTAAGTGGAGCCTCAAGCTTCAAACCTTCAACCTGATGATCATCTACAAGTCTGGCAAGATACTTGTAGTACCAGATGCCTTATCAAGATGCCCAGACCTTGCCACAATTATACAAGTCACCTTGGTATTAGAATTTCTAGATCAAATCAGGCAAGCTTATAAAGAAGATATAGTTGCCACTAGAGTTTTCTCAAATAAACTCAAGGATATATATACTATCAAGAACAATCTGATCTATTATCAAGATCAAGTCTATCTACCTGAAAATATGAACCTATACTATAAGATTTTGCAAGAACACCATGACTCCCCTCTTGCCAGTCACCTGAGAATTGAGAAGACTGTCAAGAACATCCAACACTGCTACTATTGGCCAAACATGATCAAGGAAATCAAGAACTATGTTGCCAGCTGTGATTAATATTCGCACAATAAGTCTATCAACCATGCATCTGTCAGTTTGCTACAACTACTGCCAATTTCTACCAAGAAGTTTGAGCAAGTTACCATGGACTTTTTAACTCAACTACCAT
This sequence comes from Jimgerdemannia flammicorona, assembly GCA_003990745.1. Lineage (NCBI taxonomy): Eukaryota > Fungi > Mucoromycota > Endogonomycetes > Endogonales > Endogonaceae > Jimgerdemannia > Jimgerdemannia flammicorona. The sequence continues at coordinate 12,829 of RBNI01004008.1, forward strand.
GAACTCAATCTGGTGCTGATACTATTGTTATATTTATTGACTGCCTGACCAAGACTATGGTTGCTGAACCAACTACTATCAATGCTACTACACCTAAGATTGCAAGAATCTTCTTCAAGTCCATCTTCTGTCACTATGACCTACTATGAGTAATTGTTAGCAATCATGACCCCAAGTTAACCAGTCACTTCTGGCAAACTCTCTTCAAGACTCTGGGAATCCAATTGGTTATATCTACTGTCTTTTACTTACAAACCAATAGACAAACCAAGCACATGAACAGAACTCTAGAACAAATGCTTAGAAACTATGTTTCTTATAAGCAAGATGATTAGAACATCTACCTGACTTATACAGAGTTTGTATACAATAATACCTCCAATCATCTACTAGTCTTTTCCCTTTCTGACTACTCTACAGTCAAGATTCTAAGACCTTTACAAGTCTATTCTCTTTCAAAAAAACCAGTCAAATACAAGTTCCAACCATCAAGAACCTTACAGACAAAATGGATGAACTACTCAAGATTGCTACTGTAAATCTTCAAAAGGCTCAACAGTATCAAGCCAAGTATGCTGACAAGAAATACTATGATATCACCTATACTATTGGAGATCAAGTCCTACTGTCTACTGAGAACCTCAAGATATAATCTCAAGTCAACCATTCTTTGAACAAGTTCCAACCTAAGTATATTAGACCTTTTGAGATCACTGAACAGATCTCTACATCCTCCTACTGTCTCAAGCTACCTGAAACCATGAGAGTACACCCAGTCTTTCATGTATCACACCTCAAGACCTGGAACTAGTCACCACCCTACCCTGGTTGAATTCCTAAGCCTTTTGCCCCTGTGATTATTGAAGACCATATTGAGTATGAAGCTGAGAAAATCCTTAACAAATGAATCTGCTACTACCATCCTGAATATCTAGTCAAGTGGATGGGTTATCCTGAATATGATACTATCTGAGAACTACTGGTCAATCTCAAGAACTCTCAAGATCTAGTTCAAGACTTCAAGGCAAAATATATTGCCCAATCCCTGTAGTGACTTTCTTGAATTATCAACAACCTATGGCAATGACCAGTGTCTTAAGCATCAGAAGTTTACTTTGGGACCCCAGAACCAGCAGAACATTTAATGAATGAGAAGTCCACCGAAATGAAGCTACTAGCTAGGTTTAAACCCCTCCTAGTTGGTTAGTCTGATAATAAGCCCTCTGCTCTATATGAGGATGGCCAATCTCTGCCAATATGCTAATTCAAGTTTGAGAAATTTTAGTTAAGTATATTTAGTCTTATGTTACCTAAGAACTCAATAAGGATATTAGTTCTTAAGGAGGAAGAGATATAATAATTTCATAGTCATATTTAATCTTAGTACATTTTCACATCTTTTAGTTAGTCTTTTCTTGTCTTTTCTTGAATATTCTACTATGTTCTGTCATCTTCTACTTGCTTAGAAATCTTCTCTCAGTGCCCAGACACCACTAGAATATTTTTGTCTTTTCTTGGTACTAAGTACCTTGTCTTAGCTAGTCATAGAACCTTTTAGAACATTGTAGAATAGTATTAGTCAGCTTTGCTGAGAATCTATTTCTTGGTATTTCTCTTTCTTTCCAAGATCCTTCCAGATCTTTCTTTCAGATCATGTATAAATATCCTTATTCTCTGCCTGAATAAAGCTCAGAATATTTTCTCCCAGAAATTCTTCAAGAATACTTGAATCTTTAAATATCTCTTTGAGCTACTTTAGACCAACTAGAACTTCCAGATTTAGCTACTTTCTCTTAAAGAAACCAGAACTATTACAGCAGATATCATATGGGTGTTTTTAGAGAAGACTATATAAAAACAATGAAGTTAAATAAAACATGGAGATAGATATTTTAGAAAAAGAGCATAAGTGAGTGAGTTGCATATCAACAAGTTGTACAAGTTGCACAAGATTGCTTTTTTTTTTTTTTT
>RBNI01004009.1:0-14799 GCA_003990745.1 Jimgerdemannia flammicorona
AAAAAAAAAAAAAAAAAGAGTTTCATCTATCTGCTGATTTAATTGGAGTACTTCTTTCTTTGAATGAAGTTTGTCCCACTTGTTGCAGGTGTGGAGGTCAAATTGTCCTTGTACATCAGATTTAATTCTCTCCAGATTGTTTTCTAGTTCAGGATAAATTCCAATTCAGAGGTTGGGCTTTATACCAACTTGTAAGAATTTTCAGAGGGGTTTGTAGTGAGATGAGGAAGCATCTTGAAGTAGAATTGGATTGTAAACCACTGCTACCAAGTTGTAAGAGGATTACTTGTTAGAGTAACTATTACATAGTTCTAGAAGGGTTTTCTGGAAGTTCTGGATATTCTGGAAGACCATTTTCTTATGGTCAAGATCAATTTCATATGGAGTACATCCTCTACACTTATTGATTTCAAGATTGGGTTGATGTCTCAACTAAAGTCCTTTTTTGGACTAGTTCTGAATGTTCAGGATTTTCTATATTTCAGAAAGTTTAAGAAACTGAGACCATCTTAGTTGAATTGACATATCACTTCAGACAATACCCAATTAGGAGATTTCATAATAGGGTTAGAAGTGGGACCTAATAGGGAGTGAATTTACTTAAGAGTGGTTTGTGGGTTATTAAATAGATTTATTTGCTATTCATGATATTGCTATACTAGGGGAGTTGTGTAAAGGGATATTGTGGGGAAGTGTTCAGGAGTGTTCTTGTATGCTCAAGTCTATTAAGTGTGAGATTCTGAGGTCTGGGGGAGGGGGTATTTATACTAGTGAGGGGCTATCTGGGCTATGCTGAATATAGATATAGCACTTAGTGCCTTGCTAAGTTGGAATACAGTCATATAGTACAAGTGTGATCTGATATGTCAAGAGATCGTCTAACTGCTGAGTCAGTTCACAGTTATGCATACAAGGCTAATCTAACTATGCTATGACTGCTAAGCTATTTATAAATTTAGACACTATCTGGATAGTCTTCAATGAGATCATTATTAATGATATCATCTTTGATAAAGTAGTCATCTAGGAAGAGTTATTTGTATATTAACTCTCCTTGTTTGCTGAGGTAATAATATATTGGAACTTCATTACCATCCTACAGGATAGCATCATCTGTCTCATATGCTGGGTAAGGTGTTGGTGGATGAAGGAGTGGTGCATCATCTTCACTTTTGTCAGATTCACTGTCTGCATACCTTCTATAGGTTATGGTACTATGAGTCATGGAGTTGTAGTAAGCTGGTAGTTGTGGTTCATGTTGCTTATACTTGGGTAGTGAGGTGGCTGGTTTGCTCTCAAGGGTTGTCTAGAGGTACAGGTTGTATTCTCCAGTCTCTTCATTGTAGTTAAAGTAGTCAGAAGTGAATGCAGGTTGGTACTCATGCCAATGATCATTATCCCAATAAGTTTTGTAGGTGGTTATGAACTGTTGTAAGTTCATCAGCAAGGTTGGCAGAGTGATCAAGGTTGGCAGAGATCCTTGGCTTGAGGTCATATTAGCATCTGAGGGATTATTGTCTTCTGCTTTATCTTCATCAAATCAGATTATATTGTAGATATCTTTCATAGCATATCCAACTTGAGGCATTTGCAGGATATGGTCATCAGGGTGTGGGAAGGTTCTTTCTGTGGTCTAAACATACTCAAGGTACTTGTGATTGAGTTCTTGTATCATGTCATTGATTTGACCATAGGACAGGGTAGCAACCATTTCACTGATAGTAACTTAGAGATAGGGAATAACAGAGCTATACTCATAAAAAAGTTCTTGGTATTTGTGGGCAATGAGTTTCTATTGTTGAGATATCTGGATAATATCTGTATTATGGTAGTATTCAACCATATCTTTTAGGAGGCAGCCAATCTGGTAGTAGCTTGAGATTTGTCTGATTCAGTAGGCTTCACTAAGTATGTTCAGGGTATTCTATTGGGCTTCCATGAAGTAGAGAGGTGCTAAGCTATGGATATTCATAAGGGGCAGAGGGGGTGTGGCTTGATTGACAATGGTATTCCAAATGTCAGTGCAGATGCAGTTGTAGATCTCAGTGCTCATGTTTGTATATTCAGAAGTTGTGGTTATATGTTTGGTTTCTTTTGGTTCTGTGTTTCGACATGTCATGGTGCTTGGTATATATGTATTTGGTCCTAATTGGTAAGATCCCATTTATATAAATCTTGTATTCCATGACTTTGTATTGACTCAGCTTTGTGTGCTGTGACTTTGGTTTGACTGAGCTTCATGATCTTGCAGGTAATTTCCAGATTTGTTCAGGGGTTGCATATAATTGTTTAGAGAGTGATGTGTGATTCCAGTGGCTTGAAGGTTGTGCACTTATACTATGATTCCTTGAATCTCAACTCTTACTTCTCTGGTCATGCAATTTTCTATTATACTCTATGGGTCTTTATATATCTGCCTCTCAATTCTTTACCTCTCTGCCCTAACTTATATTTATAGACAGATTGAAATCTTGGCAAATATTACAAGGCCCTACTATAGCCTGCAAGTCATAATAATTACTACTGTATACTCTGTTCACTATTTAAGAAATAGGTACCAGATTGGATCAGATTGCTACTATATTGAACTGTGTTAGCCTTAGTGCTCCCAAATGAATTGAATCAATTTGAATCAAATTGAATTGTGGGTGATTTGAATCAAATTGAATTGAGGGTGATTTGAATCAAATGGAATTAAGTTCAAATCAAATTGAGGTCTGATTCAAAATGTTTGAATCAAATTGAGATCCAATTTGATTCGAAAAAAAAAAATTAGATTTGTAATTATTGGTAGCTTATATGATTTATTTATTATTCATATACATATATACACAATAACTCATAATACATTCCACTCACCCAACACATTCAGTACTTGTAACACTTAGTACCTAGCAGTATGTCTGGCTGCAGCAACAGCCAACTGATGGGAATTGTCATAAGGCCTTTTTCTCAAAAGTAGGTCAGGAGTCAATAGGTTCAACTTCTGGCAAACTTTATAGAGGGTACCACAAGTCTTTCCATATCTTCTGCAATTATAACAACTGGTCTGAGGATGGCCTCTTAGCTTTGGGTGGGCCAGGGCAATGACCAGGCTAGGGCAATAATGACCAGGGCTGGGGGGGCCAGGGTGATGACTGGGGCTAGGGTGATGACTGGGGCTAGGGTGATGACTGGGGCTAGGGTGACGAACAGGGCTGGGGTGACAACTGGGGCTAGAGGGGCTGGGGCAATGACTGGGGCTAGAGGGGCTGGGGTGACAACTAGGGCTGGGGGGGCCAGGGCAGTAGGGAGTGTCAGGGCAATAGCTAAAATAAATTGCTCAATTACTTTAGTGAGTATTTTCTTCTTCTTTGTATATTCTTCTTAAGTAACATTGATTCCATCAGTCATCACCCAAGTATATATCTTGTTAATAGCATAGTTCATATCTTCAAAATGATTTGAGAGATAGTTGAGATAAGTTTGGATATACATTTTGTTTTTATTTTTATTAAAGATGGCAGCTTAGAGAGCTTATTTATATGTTTTTAATACTAGGCCAATAAGTAACCCCTGAGAGCTTCATAAGTGAGCTCCAAGCTTCAAATATGGCTTATGATATTCAAAGCTCTTGGGGCTCACTTGTTGGCTGGTATTAATTACATCACCATGGCTTATGAAGCTCTTGGTGCCATCTTCTGGCTTGCTTATACTCTTGGCGCCATATTTGAAGCTCTCAGGACTTACTCATTAATTGTACCACCATGGCTCTCAGTACCATCTTCTGGCTTACGCTCTTAGTGTTATATTTAAAGCTCTCAGGGCTTGCTCATTAATTGCATCACTATGGCTCTTAGCAAGCCCATGTGGTGGTGGGTATACTGGTCTGTAGTGGTGGTGGGTATGCTGGCTGTAGTGGATTTGATGGTGGGTTTGGTGGTCTGGGACAGGGTAACTATATATGGTTTAGTCAAAAGCAGGCCCTGAGAGCTTCAAATAGTGCAATTAATATCAGTCAATGAGCAAGCACTAAGCTTTGAATATGGTGCCATAATACAATTAATGCCTGCTGGTGATAAGTGAACTGAGAGTTTTGAATATGGTGGTACGTATGTGTATTAGAAATATTATGATATATGGATATATATAGTTAGTTGAGATTAAACTATATTTCAACTATATTTCTAGATTTCAGAATCAGTCAGCTTATTGCCATGCCTTTAAACACATATATTCACAAATAATTTCAGGGTCTATAGCATCTCTTTTAGGCACTATAAGATCTTTATCTCTTGAAAAAACTCTCTCTATGGGTGCACTTGTTGCTGGGATAGCTAAATAGTCACATGTCATTTTTGCTAGATTTGAGTAATCTCTGCTATGGCCCTAATGTTCCCAATGAATTAAATTAAATTAGAGAAACTCAAATAATATTTCAAAATATTTTGAATTAGATCAACTCACTTGCCATCAAGACAATGTATCAACTCCTGGTTAAAATTTAACAGTTTCACTTTTCAAATTATTATCTAACTCCTCTTCAGGATTTGTCATCAGTTTTTGTCTTTTGTTATATATATGTTCAGATAGCTCAGCAATGTCATCAACATCAACATCATCTTCTATTTCAGTATCATCTTCAGAACATATGATAAACTGATAGAGGGGCATAGTTATCATTATAGACTGTATGAACAGTTTTTTTAGTCACATCAATCCAAATGGTTTCCCAATTGTGGTTTGAATAATATTGTAGTTTAAGCCTGAGATCAAGAACTGGTTCTCATTCAAAGAATAAAATAAATTTCAAAATAAATTTATAGTTCAAAATTTCGAAATAGTCTTTAGCAATAAGTGAATTTTGAAATATTTACTTACCAGTACCAATATAATAAATCGAATGATCTGTCATTAAATAGTATTTCTTCAACTTATCAATAGCTGCTATTAGTGCCTGTTGAATGAGAGTATTTGGCTCTTCAGTTTCTTCTGGTTCTGCTGTACAATTTTAAATTACTTGGTCATTATCCTCCAATATATCTAGTAGAAAGTTGTAAATCAGAATAGTAGAATAAATTATTGGATATTTTTGTTAAGTTGTAAGATCCATTGCATATTGAAAACTCTTTAACAATAAAATAATATCTTTTAGCAACTGCCAAGTACAATCTCTAATAGCATATTTTTGCAAATCTTTATCAGCTATAACTGTTGAATTTAAGAGCTATTAATAAAAATTAATTTATTAGATTAGACTCAGATACAATGGGCTCATGTCACCCAATAATTAAATATAATTAAATATAATTATCTCTGATAATTTGATGGCCTGTTCAATCATTGAATATATTAAGTTCCACTAAGTCTTAATGTCCAAAATAAGTTTCTTTGGATTGTTGATTCCATAGGCTTTATATTGTACAATAAATCTCTTGTGATACTGTAGTGATGACTGGATCTTGATGATGCTCATTCAAAGACTTGAAATCATTTCTCTGTCATCATCAGTCTTCAGACATATTAAAAAGACTTGAACAGCCAGATTAATAATATGAGCCATACAGTATATATATTGTATTGGCTGATAGTTGAGGCTATGATGGAACTCTGTTCCAATTGTTTGAAAAAATATATTGTTGTTAGATGCATTGTCTGTTGTTATAGCGAATATCTAGAGTGAAAAATCAATAATTCAAAATATAAGATAACTGTTTTTTGAAAATCCAACCTTTATAGAAAACACAACCTTTTTTAAAAACCCAACCTTTTCAAAAACCCAACCTTTTTCAAAATTTGAAAAAACAACCTTTTTTGAAAACCTGACCTTTTGATCTTTTTCAAAAACCTGACCTTTTTTGAAAACCTGACCTTTTTCAAAAATCTGACCTTTTCAAAAACCTCTTTTAAAAGGCTTGTTCACTCTTTACATACCTTTGTCTGTATACCAAAATCTTGAATACAGCTTCCAAAGGCACCAGCAAGATTTTCACCAGAATGAGATCCCAACAGTTAATAAAATCAATTAACATATAATTGAGTTGCCAATTTTGACAAATCCAATGTGCATTAATTCCAAGAAATATGTATATATTCAGTGATGTCCATGTGTCAACAGTGAAGAATATTTGACCTAGTATATTCTATTTTGAAATAAATTAAATTGAAATGAGATTAATTTGAAATATTGGAATTGGTATTCAAAGTTAAATATTAAATCTTACCTGTAGTATAATTTTGACAGCATCATGATTCCATTGAATGGTCAGTTTAATTTCACTTCATATAGTTCTAGTAGAAGAAATAGTAATATCTGGTTTCAGAAGACAAAAAATATCTCTCAGCTCTGAATTCTCAACAACTATGAAAGGCTGACTATTATAGATAATTCAGCAAACAAGCATATCTTGAAATAATTTCATAGAAAATCTTGGCTATTTAATATAAAAGAAAAATAGCAATAAATTAAGAAAAAAAAAAAAAAAAAAAAAAAAAAAAAAAAAAAAAAAAAAAAAAAAAAAAAAAAAAAAAAAAAAAAAAAAAAAAAAAAAAAAAAAAAAAAAAAACCATACTTTTGAGAAAAATGATTCTATCACTCCTGCTTAATGACTTTTGTGAAATTTGTTAAAATGTGCCTGTAGATTTGTTATGGAGTGACCAATAAACTTATATGTCATTTTACAGTAATTATATTTAACTCTAGTAATGTCTCTATTCTCCACATACTCTTTTGTAAACTCTTTCCAAATACTAGAGTGTTTTTTTGCTTTTTCGTTTCCTTTCTTGGACTGTTATATTGAGACTACACTTGTTATAGCTATGCTTGTTGAAGCTGTATCTGATACTGAAGCTGTTGTCATCATAGTATCCACCATAAGTAGTACTGTAGAAGACATGTCTCATATATTTGATTGTGATATACTTGATTGTGTATATGTTGTTGTGAGTTATATCACATATGAGTTTTGAATTACAGTATTTAGTTTTGGATTTTGAATCAAATTCAAAATTTGAACTTCGAATCAAATTCAAAATTCAAACTTCAAATCAAATTTCGAAATTTGAATTTCAATTTGAATTGTGACTTAATTTTATTTGATTTGATAAAGATCATTAAATTTGGACATATTTTCATAGAGTAATTGAATTTTAAAAATTTAGGTTCAAATTGAAATTCAAATCGAATTGGGCCTCAATTCAATTTGAAGTTTTCGAATTGAATTGAATTTAGATCCAATTCGATTCAATTTAATTTATTGGGAGCACTAGTTAGCTTAGTAATTCTATACATTTCTGTTCCTTTATTCTTTACCTCTCTGCCTTGTGATTTCTTACATCTTTGGCCTGCAATTCTTTGCTTCTCTGCTTCTGCAACCCTTTGCCTCTCTACTTCTATAATTCTTTACATCTCTACCATGCAGTTCTTTGCATCTCTACTCTGTAATTCTTTATATCTCTACTCTATAATTTATTGAACTTCTATCCTATATTCATACTTTATAAACTCACACTCACTTGCATTACTATATTCTGTATTTCTTTGTACATCTGTATCCTTTTGTAGCTCCTAAACTACTATTTGATCTTGAACAAGCAATTATAATAAATTCATACAGAATATGCTGTTGAAATAATTAGAAAATAGTATAGTATATATATGATTTTATGCTATGTATATAGTTAAATGCTCACATGATTTCAACTTTCAGTCTTCAATCCAAGTCTGACACTCAACTCAGACAAATCATTTTCAAACTCTCACCCATATTGCTCATTGTCTAGTCCAACTTATAGTTAGTGATATAAATGTTTTTGCCACTATTAGATCCTTAGACAAAATGCACCAGCACTGCTCATTTCCAAGTCTGACTTATAGTTAGATATAAATGTTTTGCTACTCTCAGATCCTTGTATCCAAACTCTCAAAATGTATTCATATCAAATCTTTAGACAAAACACATTCAAACTCTCACCTACACTGCTCACTACCAGATCCTCAGACAAAATACATTCAAACTCTCACCCATATTGCTCACTGCCAGATCCTCAGACAAAACATATTCAAACTCTCACCTGTACTACTTATTGCCAAGCCTGACTTACAGTTAGTTTTTATAATCAGACAAAATGCATTCAAACTCTAACCCATACCGCTCTGAATACCCAACTCAGACAAAATGTGTGTCCAAACTCTTAAGCCACACTGCTCATTGCTAAGTCTGACTTTTTTTGCCATTATCAGATCATTCTACTGACTATGAATCTCTCTCACTCTCTCAAAACTCAGCTCAAGTACCAAAATGACCCATACAAAACAAACTGCAAAGAAGTTGACCTTCGGTAATACAGCCTAATGAAGCCTGTCTCAAAGCACAATCATAGCACCAATTAGGAATCTAGCTTGAGTGGCCAATATAACCAGACCATCTATTTAGATATATTATATAGAGGGGGTAAAAAAAAAAAAATAAAAATAAATGAGATACATATATTTTCATGTGAATATCTCTGTAACCAAAGCTTTCTTTAATTTTATTTTTTATTCTTTTAGATATTTTGGGATATCTCTGTGACAGAAGTCATAATATCTTTCCTGGTGAATGTCTCTGTGACTAAAGCCTCTTTTATTTTTTATTTTTGGATATTTTGAAAGAATGTCTCTGTAAAAGCATTCATATCCTTTATTTTTTTGGATATTTTGGATGAATGTCTCTGGACTGAAATCTTAATATTTTCTTTTCTGGTAAATATCTCTGTAACTGAAGCCTTAATATTCTCTTTTTTATTTTTTATTCTTTTGTATTTCAGGTAAATGTCTCTGTGACTGAAGCCTTAATATCTTCTTTCCTAGTTAACATCTCTGTGACTGAAGTCTTAATATCCTCTTTTTTATTTTCTATTCTTTTGGATATTTCGGGTGAATGTCTCTGTAACTGAAGTCTTAATATCTTCTTTCCTGATGAATGTCTCTGTGACTGAAGCCTTAATATCTTCTTTCCTAGTAAATGTCTCTGTGACTAAAGCCTTTTTGATTTTTTATTCTTTGGATATTTTGGGTAAATGTCTCTGTAACTGAAGTCTTAATATTCTGCCTGTCAATACACCTTTCACTGGTAACATTCAGGTGACACTAGATTCCAAGAACACTTTTCACAATGTTTTTGGTATATGAAGACTATTGACATAAATAGCAATGATTGTACTAGTGAGTGTGCCAGCCAGGGGAGCAGTAGTGTCTTTGACTGATAGTATATAGGGAGGAGGAGAGATGGTTTGGAGATGCCAGGGCCCTCTATGGCTGGCTGTAGCACTGGTGGTAGAGAGAGAGGTGGATTGTAGCAATGAGAAGGGAAGAGAATGACCTTTGCTAATAAGGTCAAGATGGGGAGAATGGCATCTGGACTGGATAGTTGATTGGGACTAGAGAAGACATTGATGGCTTCAGTTGAAGACTAGGGAGGGACCCCCATTGGAGGGTCAGGCAGTAGAGGGAGGGGAAGAGTAGAGGCTGGAGATGTGATGGCTAATGGAGCTGTAACTGGGGATCTGGAAAAAAATTCAGATGTGATGGCAGTTGGTGGATCAGAACAGGGGGAGGGCACAAGGCCTGGGGATCTGGCAGATGGTGTGATGGACATGGTGTCAGTACTGTTACTCAAAAAGTCAAGATTGGAATTTGCCATCACATTGTGCTTCTGAGGCTTGGCAGTGACTATGAGGATGATTTTGGGGCTAGTGATATGGGAGATAAAGGGAGCAGCTTCAGTGAAGTTATTGAAGGGCAAAGAAGGAATTGAGGTGGGATTTGAGAAAGAGGTATCATTATTGGAGATCATGGAGAAGGGAGTAGTGGTGGGCAGAGTGGTGGTTTCTATAGCCTGGTGCACGTGCTGGGACCCTTGAGTGATACAGTTGACAGTGTTGGATCTCCCTATAGTGTCAAGAGAGAGGGCCAGAGAACTGATTGTAGAGGTGGTCAAGGAGTAGAGAAGATCATAGACATCAGGTTCTGAGTCTGAGAGAGTATTGAGCTCTGAATGGGAGACATTAATGTCAGAGTGTGGCTGGCTGAAATAGAGAACACAGGAAGACATGGGACTGGCCTGCTACTCTTAAGTGGGGCCTGGTGGAGTGCAAAGTTTCAAGAGTAAAGGGGATGCTTGAGGAAGAGAAGGACTTGCTGGAGGCTCTAGAGGAACTAGCAGGAGTGGTTGAGAAGAGGAGACTGGCTTGGAAGAAGTATGAGGCCATGACAGTGGTGGAGATTATCAATGGAAAAAGGATCAGGATGGGCAAGGGGACCTGAGAGAAGATATAGGGAAGGTAAATTCAGAAGGAGTTACTAGTGAAGATAGGAGGGGGTGTGGCAGACAGCAGGGCTGGGGAAGGTGGTACTGGACTGAGGGAGAGCATCTGGGCTGAGAAGTACAGAGTGGCTCCAGAGGTGGCCTCAGATGGATCGAATGAGGAGGGCCTAGGTGGTGTAGTAGAGGATATCGAAATGGGGGAGGAGGTTTGCCCTCTGTATGGTGTCCCGAGCAGAGCAGTGAGGGAGGAGGAAATGCTAGACATACTGGAGGAGGAGTGGGATGAGTCAGGAAGGAGGAGTGCTCCAGTGGACTCTGTGGTGAGAGTTGAGGGAGTTGCCCAGGGTATTGCTGAGGTAGTAGATGAAGAGAAATAGCTATAGAAGACTCTAGAGGGGGTAGCAGCTGAGGAGCTCAGGGGAGAGAACTTCTGGGTACTAAGTGATCAGTACTGGAAGGAAATTCTTTATGAGGAGGAAGTGCCAAGGAAAATTAGAAATGAAATCCTAATGGTGCTATTAGAGTTAGAGGAATATCAAGTTGATGATCAGAGAGAGGTGGCCCTTTGAGAGATTGCAAATGACCAGGTGGTATACTTGTGGGGCTCAAGGAAGGGGTTGGAGAAGTGGAAAGTAGTGTGTACAGATTATCAGGCAGAAATGGAGGTTGTGAATGGGGTGGAGTATCAGGAAATCTTGGAAGCACTGGATGCTCAGACTGTAGCAGAGGATGATTTAGAGGCAGAGTGGTATTTAGATCTGGCTGGAGATGGGATGAGCATGGAATTCTAGATAGGGCTCTCAAATATCAAACATTTTTTCAATATGAACAGTACAACTAGAATCTTTTCTTTGAATGTGAATGGGTTGAGGAGAGCAGCATGACAAAGGAATATCTTTAGCTGGCTGAGAGGACTAGATGTGAATCTTTTCTTACTGCAGGATATATGGTATGAGGTGGAAATGAACTTGCTGAACTGGACTCAAGAATGGGGTGGGGCAGCTGTATAGACTGGGTGAGTGGGCATTCTGGTTCGAAAGGAGATGGGGGACATTGGGGACATTGGATATTGGGAGAGTAGGTTGGTATAAGGAGTATGGAAAAGGCCTAGATGGAACCCTTTGACTATTGGGTCATATTATTGTCCAGCTGAGAGGGGGGAATGCATTGATTGGATCAGAGGTCTGAGGGAGGCTGGTGTCATGGGTAAAGCCAAGATTGATTGCCTGGGGGGGGATTTCAATATAGTATGAGATAATGGGATTGACAGAACTGATGGTGGGAGAGAAATAAGAGGCAGAAGTAGTGGGTTCAATAATTAGATGGAGATTGAGAGGTTGAGCTCATTGGTTGACTCAGGGTGACAGTTCTAGGTAGATCACCAAATTTATATCTACTGGGTGGCAGGGCTGGGCTCTAGGATTGACTGAGTGTTGATGGCAGAGTGTTGGAGAGTGGATGTCTGGGATGTACTGAAGGTAGTTTGATGCCTGTAGTCAGATCACTGGGGTCTGATTGGGGGTGGGAGATTTGGGGGAAGTGGGGATGGGCCAGAACATTGGTGGCTGAATTCTTCTTTGCTGGAGGATGGTTCCTTATAGACAGACTGGAAGGTGGAAGTTATTGAGAAGATTAGTAGATAGTAGGAGCAGAGATTAGTAATTGGGGATCACTGGTGGCAGCTGAAATCGAGTGCTCAGAGGTACTGGAGGGAGGTGGGGAAAGAAAGGAGTGCTCAGAGGTGGCAGCATGTGCAATGGGCTTCACAGAGATTGGCAGCACTTCTGGGGAGATTGGCAGGGTTGCTGGAGGATTGGGGGCAGCAGATTGGAGAATTCAGTTGATACAAAAGGAAGTTAATAAGTTAAAGGAAGTGCTATGAATGGAGAAAGAGGTTCAGTTGAAGAGGTTGGTGGTGAGATTATAGTGGCAGGGGTTGGAGGAGAGGGAGAGACCCACCAGATTTCTTTCACAGTTGCTTAAGGCTCAGAGAACCAGACAGTAGTGAGAGGGATTCTGGATGAGGATGGGGCAATGGTGGCAGAGACTCCTAAGATTCTGGGATTGCTGAGGACTCACTGGGGGAATTTATAGAGTGAGGAAGAAGGGGGGAGGATACCCTGAACATTGACTGGCAGTTGGAGGATTGGCATCTGGACCCAGCTCTGGGCCTGGAGATACTGGGAGACCCAGTGAGGGGGGCGGAAGTATACAAGGTCTTGGCTTCGATGAGCAAAGGGACTGCTTCTAGAGAGGATGGACTTCTCTGGGATTTTTGGAAGAAGATGGCCAGGGTGGAAGTGGTATTGGAGGAGTTGACAGAGATGAGTGATGAGGTCCTTTGATCTGGATTGTAGATTGGGGGCCAGTGTCTAGGGCTGGTCTCTCTGCTCTATAAGGATAAGAGGAGAAGAGAAGATTAGAAGAACTGGCAACTGATCATGCTTCTTAATATGGACTACAAGCTGGTGATAAAGATCTTGGTGACTAAACTACAAGAGACCACTCAGCAGATACTAGGAGTGGAATAGAGGAGATTTGTTAGTAGATGGTTGATCTGAGATAGAACTGCCTGGGTCTATGGGGTGATTGAAGAAGCTTGGGCAGCTGGGGTTAATGGCCAGTTAGTGTTTCTGGATCAGGAGAAGGCATATGACAGGGTGAGGAGGGTCTGGCTGGAGGGGGTGCTGAAAGGAGTGAGAGTTCCCCCAGAGATCAGAAGATCATTAATTAGTCTATTGGAGAACAGTCAAGCAGCATTGAAGGTAAATAGGTACAGAGGTGTGACTTTCTCACTAGGTTGTGGAGTGCCACAAAGAGATCCTTTATTACCCATCTTATATGCCCTTTCCTTAGAGCCCCTATTGGATAGGATTAAGCATCAAATTGGGGGTTTAGACATTTTGGGAATTAACTGGAAAGTGGGAGCCTTTGTGGATGACATGGAGGTTGGACTGGATTCATTGGAGGATGTGGAGGAGTTAAGAAGGTCTGTAGAATGGTATGAGAGGGGCTTGGGTACCAAACTCAACTGGCACAAATGCAAGACTCTGGTGCTAGGTGGTGGAATAGTTGGAGGTGATGTGATTGGAACAGTAATGCCAGCAGGAGAACTAGTCTGGTATTTGGGGATCTATTTTTCAGTATATGGGTCTCTCCAACCCTATGTATAGTGGCAATAGTAGCTTCTAGTTTGGGGAAATATACTCTTGAGATGGGGTGGTCAGTATATATCCTTGGCAGGAAGAGTGATAGTGCTGAATGTATACTAGCTGCCAAAGCTGTAGTATGTAGAGTATCATCTGGACTTCCCAGTGTGAGTGGTCAGGTGACTTCTGAAGATAGCAAGATCATGGATATAAGCTGAGTAGCAAAGTCAGATTGGGTTGGGAGGTTCTTACTCTGCCTGTTGACAGAGGCAGACTAGGCTTGGTGGACTTTACCAAATACCTTCACTGTCTGAGAACATGATGGCTGAAGAGAGCAAGTGAGTTGAGGGGCCAGAAGTGGGTACCACTCATGCAGAGAGTGTGGGAAGCTCAGTATTTCCCTCATAGAGTAACTGGTGACCTGCTTGCAATGGTGGCCCTGGATGGGAGCAAGAGGATGCAATATAAAGGCTTTTGGTGGAAGGTGGTGGATGGTACAAGGAGAATTAGACTTCAGTGGCAGAGTGATGAGAGGGAGGAGAACTGGGGCCCATGGATGTCGAGATGGGACAGGCTATTGCTGAGAGGTATATTGGTAGAGGATTTCCAGCTTAGCAATGAAATGAATTGTATATGGGGCCTAGGGAGGGACCTATGGCCCATAGCATTGCAGAGGGTAAGGATTGGTGAGGAGTGGAACTGAAATGAACTTTGTCCTTAGAGTAAGCAGGTGATGTGATAGCTTTCTTCCAAGTTCTGGGTGGTATGATAGAGGTTTCTGAGGTGGAATGTGATACTGAACTATCAGTCTGAGTACTTGGTGGTGGATGGCACATTTGAGTGTGAGGAATATATAGATATTAGCCAGGAGGAGAGAGTGGTGCCAATGCCTGAACTTTGGCTTGGCAAGTATAAAGTCCTGGAGGAGTTTTGGCACCACATTGCAAACCAGTTAGGACTGTGGGCACTAGTGGGGGGGGAAGGGGGGAGATGGGGGGACCTCCACCAAAGGCTAGTGGGTGGGGTTGGGGATGAATGGTTGACCTTGGGCTGGGTTCTGGCAATTTAAGTTAGGCTGGCTGGGCATTGGTTGTATGTATTTGAGAAGAGCCAGCAGGTTAAGATTGGGGCTAAGGTGGTATGATGAGAATGATTAATACTTGACATTTTGAATAGCTGGTGGAGAGGGTGGGGACCAGGTGTGAGGGCTGATGGAGTTTGGTAAATTGTATTTGCCAGAAAAGTGGAGAGAGTGTTCAGGTGGCAGGTGGCTGAGTTATCCTTCAACAGAGAGGGATGGAGGGTGGAGAAGGGGATCTGAGGGGTATTGGGTGAGGGGTGGGGGTGGTATTGTATTATTATTT
>RBNI01004010.1:0-14796 GCA_003990745.1 Jimgerdemannia flammicorona
GCTGCGAGGGCTTCGAGGGCTGTGAGGGCTGCGAGGGCTGCGAGGGCTGCAAGGGCTGCAAGGGCTGCGAGGGCTGTGAGGGCTGCGAAGGCTGCAAAGACTGCAAAGGCTGTGAAGGCTGTGAAGGCTGTGAAGGCTGTGAAGGCTGCGAAGGCTGCGAAGGCTGCAAGGGCTGCGAGGGCTGCAATGAGGGCTGCGACAAGAGCTGCTGCGACAAGGGCTGTGACGAGGGCTGCGATGAGATAGGCTTGATTTTGTTGCATTCGACCTTGTACCTTACTCCAGAATCATTCTCCACTTCGATAGTATGATTGTTGATATAGTGTCTAATGACCTTAGCAGTATCTTTAAATGTGAACTCCAACTTGTACTTCTTTGTCTTGGTATTTGTGTCATGGTCTGGGCAGATAACAACAGTGGATCCAATTGGTATATAGTACTTGTTATTGATCTGATGTATACTTTGCTTCAAGTTCTAGAAAGTTAGAGAGAGGGACTAATCAGGCATCGAAATGTGGTTCAATCTCAAAATGCAGTTCAATCTTGAAATGTGATTCAATCTTGAAATACAGTTCGAAATACAGTTCAATATCGAAATGTAGTTTAATATCAAAATGTGTAATATCTTACCTTTTTCTCACAATAATGATCTAAAGCTGTATTGGTAGTTTTCCACACTTCCGAAATAGATTTGAATTGAAGTTCGATGGTCGCAATAGTTGACTTTGCTGGGGATTCGTCATCAAGTTCAACTTCATTATTATTCAAGGTTGGGTTATAGCTTTGAAATGCACCTTTTGGTTTTCAGCCAAAAAAAACCTCAAAAGGGGTCATTCCATGGGCAGAATAAATGCGAGTATTGTATTCAATAAGTGTTGGATGAAGAACACTAATCCATTCAACCTTTTGTTCTTTCTTGTCTTCATCCCAGAGCGCCTTTGTAAGGGTACGTCCTATAGTCTGATTGAGTCGTTCAACTTGACCTTGGCTCTGAGGATGGCGAGGATGACCATGTCTGATGTTGATCTATAACAGAATGTAAATATATTTCGAAAATAAGATTTCAAAGATTACAATTTCGAAATTTGAACTGAATTGAACTGTACTTACATGGAGCATTTTATACAATAGCTCGATCACACCCTGAGTAAATTCCTTGCCATTATCAGATTGAAGGATTCCGGGAGTACCAATAATTGCAAATAGTTGCAATAGTGCATTGCTGATGCCCACTTGGTCCTTGTTAAACAATGGAATCATCCACAAATACTTTGAAAAGATGTCGATGATAGTCAAAATCCAACAGTAGCCATTGTTTTCAGCCTCAAACTTGCTCATGTCAATCAGATCCATCTGAAGATATTCCATAGGTGCTCAGGCTATAACCAGAGTAAAGTCATTGCCTTCCTTGATGTTGAAGCTTGACTATGTACAATTGGGACAATTTTGGATGTACTCAGCTACCTCGGCCCATAGAATACCTGAGTTCAATTTCAAAATCAGTACCTACATACATCAATTTCGAAATTGATAACTTCATCATTTTTAAAAATTAACATACCCGCATACATCTCACAAATCATAGCAAAAGTTTTGTGATAATTGCCATGGCCTGCCTTTATGTGAAATTCAGCTAGGGTTTTTGCATGTCTCTTCTTTTGAAAGTTGGGTATTAAAAGCTTAGTTGAGGAGGACTTCAGAAATAGTGCATCTTTGTTAGAATCTTTAGGGTCACACTTCACAATAAATTGGCTGCATCATTTATGAAAATTGGAATGGTTTTTAGAAGATGGAAATTTCTTAGTTTTTAAATAAGAAACTATCTCATTCCATTCCTCTTTAGTCTTAACTTGAACAGAGGCTACCATTGTTGAGAAAGGTTGAGGGGGAGATAAATTGATGAGGAAGGGAGATAGCATGCCAAAAATATTTACTATTGTATACCAAATTCAAAAACACACTACTGGCATATGCTATTTCCTTTATCTAACCAATTAGATACCGCAATTTTGATTACATGAGGTAAACAATACAATCATCTATTCTCACCCCAATTCCGGTCCCTACCCCCCCTCCTCATTCAAACACCTCTTCCCTCCCCCCAAAAATATGTGCTTATCCAAGTTACCCAAGAAATGCTCTGTACTACTGCAGTTGACTCCATTGCAAAAGAACTACCTGGCAATATATAACAAAACTCTGTCTGAAAAAGAAGCAAGATTACGATTCTGTAAGGCACTAAAACAACTCTCAAATCAAGAGGCAACCAATGCTCTATATTACACAGTAGTTTATGGCATTGTAAAAGTTGGTATGTACTAACTCTAAATTACCAACTGACCAATCTTCTGAACAACCAACTAACTTATAATATGTACTTTTCTCCAAGTATATGTCTGTTAAACTCGAATCACAGGCTGCCCGATTCGTCTTTGAAGAGTCCGATGATGAGGAATTTCTCCTTAACAACTTGTCAGTTGAGAAGAGTATGGTTAGTCAATGATGAACAAATTGTAGGTGCTAGAAACAGAACATGTTTCTTTGATGGGACAAATGGTTATAGATATGAAGTTTGAAATTTACAATTGTATCTATGTATCATTTCCATTACACCAACACCATGAATTGAAGATAAATAAATGTATTTCGAAATTGAAATTGAATTTGAATTTGAATTATTTGAATTTTGATTAAAAAGTAACTTAGGAGTAAAATAACAGTAATAATAATAACCCCACAGTAATGATTACCTCTCCCAAATCTGCCACCAAGAGAAAGAGTGGCCAAGCAATGATGAATTCTCTCCCAAATCTGATAACTCTACCACAACAATTATTGCTTCTGAATCCACCACCAAGAATCTCTTGATAGTAAACAAGAGAAGTCTATTAAATCAAACTCAGAGTGTTATGTTCTCAAGATGTTATGTATCTTGATCTTAAGGCTCTATTGTAGGGTCCTATATCCGAAGCTCTTGTAAGGTATATCTGAAGCTCGTAAGGTTGTAAGGTTGCAGGGTATGCAAGGTTGCAGAGTATGAGGTTGCGGAGTATGGGGTTGCAGAGTATGGGGTTGCGAAGTATGGGGTTGCAGAGTATGGGGTTGCGGGGTATGGGCTGTATCCGAAGCTCTCATAAGATTGCAAGGTTGTGGGACACTGACTATCTGAAGCTCTCATAAGGTATATCCGAAGCTCATAAGATTGAAAGTCATAAGGTATATCTGAAGCTCATAAGGTTGCAAGGTTGCAGAGTGCTGGCTGTATTCGAAGCTCTTGTAAGATTGCAGAGTACTGGCTATTGATGAAGCTCCTGTAAGATTGCGGGGTGAAGGCACAAAGGTTGCAAGCTATTGAGAGTTTAAAATTATATAAATAAGTGCTAAGTTCTCCAACAACTAATTTAAATTCAAAAATGAATTCAAAAAACTGACCCGAATCCCCAATATATATCCTGCTCACGAGGAGCTTGAGGCATATCTGCTCACTTTATGGCAAGCCAAATAAGACCTGAACAAAGCATTCACCAGAGTTTTCACTTGGTTCAACTGTTGCATTGAGGAGAAGAAGCTTGAGGCAGAAGAGAAGGATGAGGTATGTAGAGCGATGAAAAACAAGCTTGAATTAGAGCTTGAGCAGTTTGTCTTGAAGATGCAGCACCCACATCCTCCACCACTTATACAACATGAAGACGAACTGAAATCGGAATTCAAAACCAAGTTTAAAATCGAATCCACCCCGGCCAACGAGGAGGAGGAGCAGCACCCATGTCCACTACCTATACAACATGAAGATGAAATCAAATCGGAATTCAAAATCAAGTCCAAAATCGAATCTGCCTTGGTCAACCCAGTCATCATCCTAACTGCTCCGGCCAACCCAGTCATCACCCTAACTGCTCTGGCCAACCCAGTCTCAGTCGCCCTACTGGCCATCGCTCTAGCCCTGGCTGCCCTGGCCAACCCAGTCATCACCCTAACTGCTCCAGCCAACCCAGTCTCAGTCACCCTACCAGCTATCACCCTAGTCCTGGCTGCCCTGGCTACCACGGCCGCTCCAGCCACCCCAACTGTTCCAGCCACCCCAGCCCTAGCTACCCCGGTTGCTTCAGCCACCCCAGCCCCAGCCCCGGCCCCAGCCCCGGCCCCAGCTGCTCCATCTCCAGCTGCGACCATGCCGACCATGACCATGAGAAGACCAAGAGGTCATCAACCAAGAACTAGTTGTCACAACTGTAGAACCTATAGAACAATATGCAGAAAACACTCCTACCTTTGCCAACATCTCAATCCTTCCCTACCAAATATCTCTTCGAAAAAGAGAAAATATAATAATACTGGCTGAGCTGCTGCTGTGGTGAAAAGATGCCAATACCAAAGGAGGCCAAGGAGGGCAAGGAGGCTGAGGAGGATGAGGAGGATGAGGAGAACGAGTGGGCCGAGGAGGACAAGTAGGCCAAGGAGGAGAAATGTGTGAAGTACAATCTCGAAATGAGGGGAAGAATGGGTAGGGTGTGTGAATGGGTGAATTTCAAGTGCCGATTTTGTCATTTTCATTGATTCAATAAAGAACTTAAAGAACTGATAAGAACTGATAACGCGTTGGATGACGCGGATTGGTGCTAAACCTCCCTATCCGAATTTGGATTTTGCTCATGATGGTCTGATCCTCATGATGGTCCGCCACAATATATATATTTATCTGATATATCAGATTTGGTCCAGAGACTTGGTTTTATAATAAAACTGATCAACGATCCAATCTTCTGACTTTATAATACATATTTCTCAAATTATTTTTATATCAGAATGATCAATATCAGTCTTATAAGAATTAGGATTTGAATATTGAACCAGGGGTATAAATGAGGTCAAGGCAATTAAAAGATAATTTAGAAGTATTAATTATAACACTAATAACAAAGTCTCTTTTTAATAACAAATTCCCTAAATATCCCTGTTATTTATATGAATAAACAATCAGTATTATCTCTAAGACTCCAGAATCAGGCTTGTCTTGATGAAAATACCACTGCACCCACTTCTCAAAGAGAAAGCGTACCGGGGTGTCTACCTAACGCCCGATAAGTTCAAAAGCAATGTCCTGATATTCATAAACATTATCGAGTAATTACGGTTACGTTTTCCGTTGTGGTCACGTATGTGGTTTGTGGGTGACATCATAGCTTACCACCGAATACCTGGTTATTAAGACAGTTGTGGGATTTGCAAGACAGTGTGTGCGCAAGCACGAACGTCCATGCCTTTGGGGCACAAGTGTCCGCATATTTCTCAGCGCCATTGGCAACTATCACTGCAGAAAGAATATTTTGAAACAGATCGCCGTGAACCGATTTACAAATACTGCGATAAGAATTCTAAATCTGATGCCCTGTAGAAAGTTCGAGCTATCCAAAGACCTCCCTCCCAACCACCTACTTCCGCTCACTCAACTTCTCCAGCTTCTCAAATTCCTTCTGCGCGACGATCTCGTCCTCATCCATCCCCTGCTCCACGCTCTGCACCTCGGGATCCCATTCTTGAGCGTCACGACCGACGAATCGCATCCGCGACACGACTCCTTTAGCTTAAGCTTGACGACGTCATTCACGAACCCGCGGTACTCAATATCATCCCCGTCCTCCTGTTGATCATCTGGACGGCCTCCGGGTCGTCCCGGTGGATCTCGGTGTCGGAGGGCTCCTGCACGCCATCTTGGAGAATGGCCTGGCCGGACGCAAAGAAGTCCATAATAGTATAGATATCGTCTTCGTCCTTGGAGATTGCGATAAAGTCCGGGACCGTAAAAGATACGCCTCACGCCATCGATCTGGAAGAGCGCCTCGGCGAGGGGGGAGGTCATTGTCGAGCGGAAGTCCAGAAACTCGGCCGTACCCTGCTTCATCACCGGAACGCAAACGAATTCGAGGAAGTCTGCGTTCGGGGTTGTTTGGTTTGGATGACCATGTTGCGCACTACAAATTACAAATTCGAGAAGGTGGGAATTGTGGGACGGTGACATTCTGCAAAATAATGTCACGTGACGACATTGGAGAAAACATCGGTATAATCAGTTTAAGTACCATGAAGTCGCGAGGCGATCAGTTTCTGATATAACCCTAGAGGTGATCGGCGAGCATTCGTCATGATGGTGCGGATCACTGCGACAGCAGGGCATGCTCATCAAGCGGGATGCCCTTGCAAAGGATGTGCTGTGCGCACGGATAGATGGGGTTGCTAAAGTCGCTGACTGGATAGATGGGCCGCGCCTGTCGAAAGACCATATAAGATGATGCTAACCCTATCCACGAAGGCATCCCAAAAAAAAAAAAAAAAGCCCAGAATCATGGAAGAAGAGAAAAATCGTGGATATGTACCCCACTCATTTGTGCGCTCACAGTATTGGCACTATCCTCCCGGATGCTTCCGATTTGACGTGAGGTTTAACATCGGGGTCGGCGCCTCTGTGGCCTGACTCGCGGCATTTCGAGCGAATTCGATGAGCGAGCGCGTCGGTCGGCCTGATAATAGAGCGATTGGTGAAAGGGTGAATTATCGTTTGTGTGGTCGGGAATTTTAAAAATGGCAAATCGAAATTTGCAAAGAGAATCGCCTTCCCCCATCAAAAATAAAAATAACATATACCCGACATGCCCTTAGGCCGCCTCCTTACTCTCCATAACTCCGGCAATATCAATATTCGCCCACCGGATCGTCCCTCCCTCCTCCTTGACCACAACAACGGCCGTGGGAGTGCTAGCTTCTTCCTCGGTTGACTCGACGGGTGTCTCAAGCCCAAGGACGAACTCCTTGAGGAACGCGGCCGCAGTACAGAAGCCTCGGAGCGGTTGCCGATATTGATGAAGTCGGCGACGACGAAGGCGCGCATGGGTTTCAGGTAGTCTGGGTGGAGGGACATGCGCCAGAAAGCGTCGGACGTGCGCGTGGCAGCCTGGTTGAGTTGGGTCCGAGTTCGTGAAGACGCCTGATGAGTGTAAAGTTATTATGCATAGGGTCCTTTACCGATGCCTGCATACCCCTCATATAATAATAAGCAATTTACCAACCAGCATAAACCTGTCCAAGCGCGCCCGTCAACGTCGCAAGATCGGTCCTACTGTACGGTTCGAATTTGGATGTGAAATAATACAGTGCGTCGGCCTGGATCAACAAGGACGATATTTATGTATCAAGAGTAAAAAATATTAGCCGACGTGGTCGATGGAATGTAAAAATTGTCCTTTTGAAATTGATATATTACCAAGATTAACCGGCCCTTGGAATCAGTGTCAGCAACCTTTTTGGAAAAAAAAAAAAAAAAAGGCATGTTAAACCAATTTATACCACAAGAATCTCTCTTCAACTCCATCCTCCCCTAGACGCCTATATCACAACGTTCCCCATTCAACCATACGCACCTCCCGTTGATGATGTCACCCGGCTTTGTCGCCAGTCCCGAGGGTAAGTGGCGCGACGGGCAGACCGAGCTTGGCGATGCCGTACATAGAGCCGGCGACCGTCGTGGCGTCGCCATGTTAAGTGAGGGATTGAGAGAGATGCCGCCGCTGGGTAAGGGGTGAGCGAGGAGAAAGTGCAAAGCTAGTTGAAGTAGGTTGGAGAGTTTTACATTGGATGATGATGTCAGGTTGAAATGTGCGAAGCGAAAGGGCCCCCTCAAAATAAAATAAAATAAATAAATAAATAATAGGGGTGCTTACGCGTCAAAGGTCACCCCTAGATGATCCCCGGATTAAGACGTTCGTAATACAAATATAACAAATGCATTTTGGCGTCATACTTCAAAACGAACTAAAAACACGCCCAGTACTACCGCTCACGCAAACACAACAAACCTCCTCATTGCCCTACTCACCCTTCCCGACAAATCCCAATGGCTTCTGCCCCTCTTCTCTCCCCCTTATAATGAATCTCCAAGAACCTCAACGGTTCCTGGCTGCCCTTAGCAACGGACAGGAACGCGTTCATGCCCTGCTATTGCACCTACTCCTGGTCCTTTACGATGACGTCAACGCTGTCAAGTCCTGCGAGGACGTATGCGACCTCCTCGGCGAAAATCTTTGGGGTCATGAGGTTGGCGGGTGTCTCCATGAGCGACCGCGTCAGGTTCTGCGACGAGGCCCGTGTCCCACGTTAGCGTCGATGAAGAAGGAAGAGTCGTGCAAGCGGGCAGCTCGGAGAAGGCGCCGATCGTCACGTCCGGCTTGCGGAAAGGAGTCTTTAGCCGAAGGAATAGAGACCTAGACGAGTGCCTTCGGCGGCACCTGGGAATGGGAAGGTTTGGAAGTAGGAAAGATCAGACACAATCATTCATAGGAACTCGATGGATTTGTTCATAAAACGATTGGGCACCCTTACCGTGTGGACTAATTAAAAGTCGATAAATGTTTTTCGCCTTTTGATCACGAAGAGTCTTTGCCCCAACAGCACTTAAAAAAATCACGCGAGACGGTACAAAAGGTATACATTGAATCACAGAAAACTCCATTTGACGAGGTAAATGTCTAGAAAGGCACACCATCCAATGCACATGCACAATCCAATCCCTTCCATTCTCACCAACTTACTGCTATCCGCGCCCTCTCTACGACCTTCCCCTCCAATCTCCCCTCCAGCTCCTCCCTCCTTCTTCCTCCCGATCCCGACCACTGCGACCTGCTTCATACAACACGCGCACCTCTCCCAGCTTTACCTTGGTACCAGACGTGGAGAGCCTGTCTAGGATATCGGCGCGCGTCTAGGGTGTCAGGTCAGCGGTGGCGGAGAGTTCGAGTGGCGTTGGCGGGTGAGGCGACAGCACGCGTAGGCATGAGGACGATAGCGTCGTAGGTCGGGGTGTTGAAGTGGCGGCGCGCGAGGGTGGAGCACACGCGGGGGGGAGGGGGTAGAGGAGACGCTTTGTCTGTGGGACGCGTAGCAGGTAGGACATAGTATATGGGTGGCTGTGAATGAGATGGCGCGACAGACATGACAAATGAGTGTGTGACGTCCTGTTTCATATATATATATTGGCCTTCTCGAGGTGGTGACGTCACCCGCCCCAGATGACTGCACCGCACACCTCATCTCATCAACCGTGCATAATAATCCCCACCCCCAAACACACAATACCTTTACACCCCAATGCCTGACTTTAAACCCGCTCGTGATACTAACCGTGGACGACGAGAGGGAAGCAGAATGATCGGTTGGACGACAATCGGAGTCCCAGCTCCTGGGAACTCAAACTGATCTCCTCAAGTGGATATGCCAATAAAAAAAAAAAAAGAAAAAAAGAGCCCTCAGCACTAGCCTCGGCTTTTCTCAACGTCGGCAACAGGAATTCCGGACCAGATGGTCGACGAGGAAGCTGCAGTGGTGGCCAATTCCGTCCGTCTACTGATTTTAAACCCAAAACATCGGGACATGGCGAGAGGCGCGAGGGATGGGAGAATTGAGGCCGCTCGGGGTTCGATTGCGTACATGGAAGGTAGAAGTATTGATTGAATATGTGATGGAGCGTTGTCGTTGCCCACTTCCCTTCTCCATTTCGCGTCACCGCGACCAGAGCAAACCGTGCAGAATTCGGTGCACAGAACATGTAATTATACAGAACGTGGAATTGGCAAGAGGTCGAAATCGCATATCTTACGCGTTTGTGCGTGCAAGACGTTCGAGGGGGGGGGGATATCGTTTTTTCGCGCGAGTGAAATCGCCGTGGGTGTATAAAATGCCGCACGTTCTCGATTACTTGACTTAGGGATTTGTGTTGAAAATGATCTTTGCTTATTCAGGCGCTTTGCGTTTATCTGCCCACCAAAGTGTGTATTTTCTACGAAAACTACCTCGAAATGATGCCGATTAATGAAGGTCAAATATTATGCAGGAGATGAGCGCGCACACAGTATTGTATTTTCCCAAATAAATTGATCTCTGGCGGGAAGACGACATTTGGAATAGCGAGGAGCTACCATGTCGAACAAGCATATTCATCGAACTACCACCACATAATGTATGAAGTGGGTGACATGCTCGACAATAATGCATCAGCTAAATAAATAAATAAAAAAGGGGGGGGAGGGGGGTCAAATGGACTGAATAAACTAATGGATTGAATAAGCTGAATGGACTAGATAGATTTAATATATTTAATAGACTAATTAGCTGGATGACCTGAATAAGTCAAATAGAATGAATGAACTAAAGGACTAAATGAACTGGATAAACTGAATGAACT
This sequence comes from Jimgerdemannia flammicorona, assembly GCA_003990745.1. NCBI lineage: Eukaryota > Fungi > Mucoromycota > Endogonomycetes > Endogonales > Endogonaceae > Jimgerdemannia > Jimgerdemannia flammicorona. Next base: position 10,232 of record RBNI01004010.1, read on the forward strand.
GGAATGAACTGAATAAACTAGATAAAAAAATAAACTGGATAAACTGAATGAACTAGGGTGATGAGAGATTTTTTGCTAAAACACTTGAAATGTCTTGGGTCCTCGAGGGGTTAGTAACGTACCGGTATTAAATGGGAGGTCGGTTAGATAATCCAGTATATGGCGGACGCCTGCATTTAGATGGCCTTTGAAACTCCAGCAATAAAAGTTACGCAATGCATCTTTTATTTGGCTCTGGAAATTCGGTTTTGGTGTATTCCATAAGAAATCCCTGGGGCCCGTCCCTGGTCCCCAGAGAATAAGACGATGTGCACTCCTTCCAGCCCGAATTCCTCGTTCTGCGCGCTTGAGGCAAAGTATATACGTGACCAGCCACGACCTGAACTGGATGCGGAGCCGGCGGAGAGAATTCGACTGTTGCGCAGTTGGTTTCTCCCCAGCTGCGTCACAAATTCTCTTCGCTATCGAGAGTCAGTAGGTTACAAGGTGTGGCACGGGCATATTTCTCGAAATCCCAATGGAAGCGGAAGATGTCCAGACTTCTCGGAAGGTCAGGAGATAAATATTTGTACTGAGGGGCATGATAGTAATTGGCATTCTGTACGCTCCAAATTTTGGATTTTGTTGTTTCTAAAACGAAAGCAAAAGAAAAACATAAAACAAACAAGGGATTTCTCAAATATACGTGAACCCACGCTCTCACCTCGTCGCCTATATATTGGGCACCACGCTGCTTACACTTCTCTACAAGACACGAACAACCCCTTGAAAAGCAAACAATGACATTCATTTTCACATTTACATACCTCATCGCCGAAAGCTTCGTGCTCGGCTGCAACAGCGCCCTCTATGTCAACCTCGTCTCGCTCCGCAACGACCCGGACGCCTCGTCGGGGAATGAAGAGCGAACCTCCATTTTCATCTACTTTACCGTGGCGACCATAGCCACAGCCTGCGCGGCCATGACCTTGAGCGCCACCTACGTGGTCCTTACCAAATGCACCTCCTTCGACTTCAGCGATAAGCCCCCTCCTGCGCACGAATCTGATCCACCACCGAGCACGGTTCCCCGCCGCCCAGCTCGACTTTTCAACTGGAACCGTCTCTTCACGGCCCTCAACTACCTCTTCCTCTTCCTCAGCCTAGCAGCCATTGCGGGGGATTTTGTCATCGCGCAGCTATACAGCAACAGCCCGTATCGCAGTGCGATCGTTTCGGCAACGCTACGCAAGTACACCAGTGCGGGGGATGGGCAAGAATATATCCGGAACCAGACGCAGCGGAAGTTCGACTGCTGCTTCTACCGAAATACGACGATGGACAATTACGCCACCGCTGGCACGCAATTCGACCGACCAGCAAAGCAAGAGTGCCCGTCATCATGGGAATCGCTGTGTTTGCGTGCCGCGTCATGCACGAGCACGGGGTGCAGCCTCGTCCAGTACCAGACCACCGCTACGCCGTGCAACTGCATCAACGTCGTGGCCGATTCCTTGGCTGATACCGTAAGCAAGATCTCGACACTCGCGTACTGGGCGTTTGGCGTCGAGTTGTTCGTGTTCGTACTCTTTATGGCCATCGATATGTGTATCCATTTTCGCCACGATACTAGGCCCGTGATTTTAGGCTAAGAACACCAATAATCGGGTTATGGGCAAGCTGGAAAATGATAAATAGGAATTAGTTACTTATTTTTCAGTTTTTTTTTCAGTTTTTTTTTTTTTTTTTTTTTTTTTTTTTTTTGTTTATCAAACAGCTCTACTAAATAATCGATCAACTCCTTTCTTCCTATCTATTCTGTTATTTGTTGTAGCTCAACTACTTGTTTTTGTTTAGCTGTAACAATTTCTTAGTCATATCTTAGTTATAGTACATTTTCACACCTTTTCTCTAGTCTCTTCTGGCCTTTTTTTTTAATATTCCACAATTTTCCAGTACTTTCTGAATGCTTAGAAATCCTTTCTTGGCACCAAGACTTCACTAGAATATTCTTGTCTTTTCTTGATACTAAGTATCTTTTCTTAGCTAGTCATAAAACCTTTTGGAATATTGTAGAATTCTATTAGTCATCTTTACTGAGAACTATTTTCTTGGCTTTTCTTTGCATTTCTAAGATCCTTCTTCAGATCTTATATAAATATCCTCTTTCTCTACTTGAATAAAGTTCAGCTTATTTTCTTCTGAAATTCTTTAAGACTATCTGAATCTATATATATCTTTTTGAGCTACTTTAGACCTACTAGAAACTTTCAGATTTAGATACTTTGCCTTATTAAGAAATCTCACATAAATTCAGAAACCAGCATGCTCCTTTCTCTGCTATCATACTGATTATAAGATTTTAGTAGACAACCTTCTGGATCTCTTTTCTATAACTTATACTCTCTTTATCTTAAATTAGTTTACTGTATCTATTACAGAACAGTGAAAGAGAGGTAATAGTGATGAGTTGCCTCTTTATTGGTATCAGATTGATGCTTTTTCCACTTTTTTTATAGTTTCTAGTATCTCTGGCTATATCTGGAGTATATTCATTTTGGTATAGTACTTTCTTTTTTTTGCTATTATCAATAAGATATTGCTGTGATATGTTATAAGCTATATATAGAGTTAGCTAATCTTGGGTATCAAGTATCAGTATAGATTATCTATAGATTGCTAATATCTATAATAGAGCTCTCTAAGCTTTGGTAAACTTTTTGGTAAGTACAGTTCTAGTATAGATAATTGCTTTTTAGAAGAAGTTGGGATAGAAGAAGAGATGGCTATTATAGATAGAAGGAAAAATAATTATAGTGAACTAGTAAAGTATTAGACTGGTAATAGTTATTGAGACTGAAGTAGGGTTTTCTGATTAGTACTAGGTGGTTAGATGGTAGATATATATCACTCTTAGTAGCTCTTAGTGATATATGAGGTTAGACTTTAATTATTGAGAGTTATTGAGGAGTCTGAAGCTACCTGGATCAGATGTCTTAGCTATACTCAACTGAAACTAAAAGCTAATATAGTGATATGATCAAGGTCTACAAACTTGAGTAGTGAGATATTGGAGGTCTTCTCTTATCTCATATATAAGCTCTCTACTTACCTCATTAGAGAGAACCAGGTCCTGTCTACTGCTTGATATCTTTTGGGAGATTCTTCTTTATCTGTCACTCTATTTAGAGTAATAGAGACTATGTAAATTAGTTTGAGTATAGTCTTATATATATATATTGGAGGTTTAAGTATATATCTTTAGTTATAAATATATAGTTACTTTCTCTCTAGTGATAGAAAGAGTATAATATATAGAATGAGATGTGGGCTACTATAAGTCCTGCTATATCTAATATAGTTAAACTATTAGACAATAGCTAGTCTAGGTTCATAAAGGTATGTATAATGCTTAGTAGGGGGGTAGAGAAGAGTTTTAGTCTATATAGTCTAGATTCTCTTTTAATAAAAATTTATAGAGAGAATGTTTCATTATAAAAAAAATAAAATAAAATAAAATAAATATAGTTATTACTAGTAAGCTTACTCAGAATAACAAGGAGTTTTCTTTGAGTAGTTCAAATATCTAACTATTAAGTCTTCAGCTCTTATCTTATATAAAGTCAGTCAACTCTTTATAGTAATATCTATATAAGTTTGAGAAATTTTAATTAATAAGAATATTAATTCTTAAAGAGAAATATAATAATGGTGGGGCTGAATGGTGTATGGTGGCTGCGATTCAAGGGCTTTTGGTGGGGAGTGATAGAAAGAGTGCACAGAATTGGCCTACGTTGGCAGAGCAATGAGGGGGAGGGGCTGTGGGGGCCTGGTATGTGGAGTTGGGATAGGCTGCTCCTGGGGGGTGCCCCACTTGAAACATTTGATATTGGGGATAGAGTGGAGTGCCAACAGCATCTTGGCCTGGATCTTTGGCCAAGTGGTTGGCAGGCAGCAGGGATTGGCGAGGAGTGGGACTGGGCAGGTATCTGGTCTTGGAGTGCCGAGGTGCAATGGTGGCTTCCTCCTAAATACTGGGTGGTATGGTGGCGGATGTTACAGAGGAATGTCATATTGAATTTCAGAACTGGACATCTGGTGGATGGTGGCCACTTTGAGTGTGAGGAGTGTTATAATGTGGGGCAGGCTGGGGGTCTAGTGCAGACACCAGAACATTGGCTTGGAGAGTGTGAGATATTGGGGGACTTTTGGGTGGTAATCGAGAATAGACTAGGTGTGAGACAGAGGCTGGTTGGTGTGGGGGGCCACTGGGATGATTTGAAATCTCAGCTGGTTGGGGGGATGGGTGATAGTTGGCTCACTGTAGGTTGGGTGTTGGCAATCTGGGTAGGGCTGGTGGGTCATTGGCTCTTTGTATTTGAGGAAGGGAGGCAGATGGGCCTGCAGGAGAAGGTGGTAAGGTGGGAGGAGCTGTTGGGGGATATGTTGACTGGATGGTGGATTGGTTGGGGCCCTCTGGGAGGGAGGCGGCATGGGTTGGTGACTAGGATATGTGAACAAAGTGGTGGGAGAGTGAGGATTGTGTTGGACAGAGTAGAATTTCATTAAGAAGGGGTAGGGGGGGG
>RBNI01004011.1:0-14795 GCA_003990745.1 Jimgerdemannia flammicorona
AAAAAAAAAAAAGACATTACCTCTTCACCTGGACAGAAGTATATCCCTTGTCTACTCTTTCACCCACTTATGACCAAGATGGTTACTGATTCCCAAAACAACAGGAGATCAACAACTGGGAACATCATTTCTGAGCAATGGGATATTCCAACCATGGAAGACACCCAGAGTACCAAGACTGCAGGCATCAGAAGATCCATCTCAGTCAAGATGCTACAGTTCACACTTTGAAGAGAGGAGATAACTGAAGCCAGATCCGAAAAAGCCAGACCAAAAAGCCAGGAAGAAGGACCCTTAAGATCTATGATTTAGGAGAAGACATCCTAGCTCTCATTAGATATACAACCCACCAAGGATGGGCAGAAGATACCACCAACTTCATGGAAGCCCTAGACCCTACAGAAAGAAGAGGAATCAACTATCTCTATGACACCTCTACTGAAGCCAAATGACCACACCTCAACCTCAGAGCCTGGAGGCTCTCTGCTAGTAGACCTTCAGCCCTAGGACAGCCCGAACTCAGCAAGGACATTGCCCAGTATGCTCTGTTATATCCCAAGGCCAAACCCCCAACCAAAGCTCACCCAGAAGATGTAGGGTATAATCTTCACAGTCTAGAGGATGAATCTATCAAGTTTGGAAAAACCTTTATGATCAGAACTAGATTAGCCATGCAGCCACCCAAAGGAGCTTACATCCAATTGACCTCAAGTTCTGGACTTGCCATATAAGGAATATCTGTAGAAGGAGGAATCATTGATCCAGGATATACAGGCGAAATCAAGGTCATTCTACACAACAGTAGTATAGAATGGCACTGAATCATTAGAATATAGAATATTGCCCAAGCAGTCTTTTTTTTTTTTTTTTATAATCACTTGGACTCTGTCATTTATTACCAGTCTATTGTTAAATATACAGTCTTCCTCCTACTACCCAATCCCCATAGACGGGCCTCTCCCCACCCCAACCCAAGCAAAGACCACCTTCTCTCCAACTACTCCCACCCTTCCCCCACTCTGCCTACAAATTTTCTCTACCAGATTATATCTCTGACCCCTCTGTATCCCCCAACCGAGCCACCAGCCTGTTAAGGTATCCTCCATAAGGCTATGCCACCACTGCAGCCAGACCTCCAAGCCCAGTCTCCTCCCATCTCCGAATACAAATAACCAGTGGTCAGCCAACCCTACCCAAATGGCCAGTGCCCAGCCTAGTGTGAGCCATTCCTTTCTCACCCCCCCCCACCAGTCTGTCTCTCAAATCCTCCCACCACCCCCACATGCCAGATCCCCTGCCCCTCACCCCCAAATGATCCCCAACAGATTGCCAAAAGTCACTAAGTCCCTCACATTCCCCTAGCCAATGTTCCGGCATCTGTACATAACCCCCTTCCTGGCCTATATCATAGCATTCCTCACAGTCAAAACAATCCCCCTCGACAAGGTGATCTGAGCAGTAATTGAGCATGACATTCCTCCTCAACATGTACCACCAAGTCACCTAATACTTTGGCAGCATCCATCTTTTCACCTCAGCACTCCATTCTCAAATACTCTGCCAGTCCCACTCCTTGCCAATTCTGACACCTTGCCAACCACTGGGCCACAGATCCTGGCCCAGTCCCCTCTGGCAGTCTATCCCATCACTAATGTCAAACTCAAGCAATGGGACTCCACCCAGTAGCACCCAGTCCCATTACCACATCTCCAGGTCCCAATCCTCCTCTCCTTCATTTTCCTGCCAACAGATCTCAATATGGTGTGCCCCATCTGCTATCCCCCACCAGAAGCCCTTAAATCTCAATTGAGAAGTGTTCTGAAGTCCAACCAAAGATAGGAGATCACCAGTTGAACCTCCAGGTATAGACTGCCTCTCCCAAACCTTCTGCAATAGGGGAATCCAACCACCCCCTCTCAATTCCATGGCTCTCTTCAACCACCAAATTCTCAAGCAGTGTAGTCTCTTTGGAAAGTCCACCAGTCCTAGTCCACCACTTGCCACTGGTAGGGATAAGACCTCCCAGCTTATCTGACTCCTCCTTCCAGCCCAGATCTATCCCTTGGCAAGCTTCATCAGCCTCTTTACCACCCAGGATGGGAAGTCCAGATGGTATGCCAGATACCACAGCTTTGGTTAACATGCCCTGCCAGGGACAATTGACAGCCCCCCCAACTCCACAGGGCCTCTCCCCAGATGCCCACCCACCGCTCCCACCAAAGCCTGGGTAGTACTGACCCATATACCGAAAGATAGATACCCAAGTACCACACTGTCTCACCAGTAGGGACAATTGTTCCAATAACCTCCCTGCCCACCAGACCATTGCCTAACACCATTGTTTCGCACTTATGCCAGTTAAGTCTTGCCCCAGAGATCTTCTCATACCACTCCACTGTCTCTTTAAGCTGCAATTGATCCCAGTCTGACCACCATGTCATCTGCAAAGGCCCCCACCTTCCACTCAATGCCAAAGATGGAGAGCCCCACTATCTTCCACCTGATTCTATCCAGTAGCGGTTCCAGAGAAAGGGTATACAAAATAGGGGACAATGGGTCCCCTTGGGGCACCCCCCTGCTCAGGGGAAAAGCCACCCCTCAATGTCCATTACATATGAGTGCCACCCTACTCCCTTTCAGTAGACTGACCATTGCTGACTGGAACTGGTATAGAACCCTAGCCCTATCTAAAACTTTCGCCAGCCAGACTCGTCTCACCTAGTTGTAAGCCTTCTCCTGGTCTAAGAAGACCAGATGCCTATCCAATCCACATGCCTGTGCCCCTTCAATAACTCCATACACCCAGGCTGTACTATCTCTAATAAGCTGTCCCCTTATAAAGCCCCTCTACTCAATGCCCAAGATTTTCTGTGCCACCTTTTGTAGCCTCACAACCACCACCTTAGTAACCAACTTTCTATCCATATCCAAGAGTATAATTGGCCTCCAGTTCTTTCTGTCCTCTCACCTTCCTTTGTTCTTATAGAGCAATGTCACCAACCCCAGATCCTGCTCCCCCACCCATCTCCCTGTCTATAGAATAAGATCACACAATGCTGTCATCTCCCCCAGTACTCCTGGGATCCTGACTATCTTCTTCCAAAAATCCCAGGGCAGACCATCTTCACCAGGCGCTATACCTGAGGTTGTCATGGCAAGAACCTGGTGGATCTCCTCCTCTTGGATAGGCAATAACAAGTCACCCATCCCATCTACTTGTGGGGGTTGCCAATCTTCTAATGCATGGCCAATCGCATTGGCATCTACCCCACTCTCCTTCTCACACCACAATCCACTCCAGTGCTCCTTTAACAATCCAAGAATGTCTTGAATACTATGGACCAGGACACCATCAGAATTGAACACCTCCTCCCACCTTTGTTGCACCCTCCTTGCCTGAAGGGCCCTTGTGAGGAACCTAGAGGGCCTCTCTTCTTCTTCCAAACTCTGCCACCATAGCCTAGCTGCTAAGCCTTTCACTCTTGCTTCTTCCTCCTCTCGCAGCACCTGTTGTAGTTCCCCAATCTCCTTTTTCACTCTTATGGATCTCCAATTCTCCTCCCCCTCTAATTTCACCAGTCTCACCCAATCTCCTAAGAGCCTAGACAGTCTACTAGAGGCCCATCTCACTTTCCACCTTCTCTGTTTCCCAGCCTTCTTACCTGCCTCACTCCAGTATGTCTTGGCCATCTCCTTCATTCTCATCCACCAAATATCAACTGGGGTACCTTCTTGCCTCCAACCTGTTACCTGTAGTTGAATGTCTACAGCCCACCCATCCCACCAGATTCTATCATCTAACAAGAAGAAATTGAGGCACCAATGTCCAGGCCCATCTCCACTCCCCCCAAACTGACCCTGTCCAAGAATCCCCCAGTGATCCAACCAAGGACACCATTCTACCTCCAGTGATCTCCAAACATCCAAACCCCAGCAGCTGGCCATCAGAATCCAATCAATTCTTGTCCCAAAGCCTTCTGCCCAATGCATGTATACCCTCCTATCCCCCCAGCACTTCCTATCTGCATCTACCAGAGTACTCAGCCTTTCCACTTCCTCCTATACCATCAGCCCTCCGCTCCAACCCTCAACTCCTTGTCCTCCATCTGTTCTGTCTAGCAGTACCTCACAAACCATATTAAAGTCTCCACCCAGTACATCCACCCCAGCCTCTGTGAGCATCCCACTCTCTTGAAGACCATTCACCCAGTCCACATGCTCACCCCATACAGCAGGGCAGTAACAAGATCCCACTGTAATCGGCTCCCATCCAGTATATATCCACTTACCCCAGACTAGTCTATTCCCCCAGCTCTGCATATCCCTTATCTCCCCTCTGCCTTTCCATATCAGAATCCCAACCTTGTCCAACCATACTGCCTCACCTCTCCATTCCTTTGTCCATTCCAGTTTATCCAATTCCTCCTCACACCTCACATCCTGCAAAAGGAAGAGATTGGCCTCCAATCCCTTCAGCCAAGTAAAAATATTCCTTTGTCAAGAAGCACCCTGCAACCCATTTACATTCAGTGAAAAAATGTTGATTGTACTGTTCATATTGATGTATAAATGTTTTTATCCAGTCCATTCCTATTGCACCAAGTTCATCGCTTCCTGCACTATGTCCAGATTATGTTCTGCAGTCACTTCCTCTTCATCGGCCCTCTGAGCCTCCAACCCAGCCAACAGCTCATTCATCTCTCCATCTGCCTTCTCCTCAAACTCCTCTCAGTATTCCAGGCAGGCCACCTGCCAGAGCTGCAACCCATGTCACTTGGCCCAATAGTACTTGGCCCTCTCACCAGCAACCCCTGCTAGTTCAGCCTCCCTCTCCTTATCTACCTCATACCCTTCCTCCTCCAGATATACTGCAAGGATCTCCACTTTCAATGCCAACTCTATACCATCTCCTTGCAATACCCACTCCTAATGCTCATTGCTCATTACCCTCAAGTCCACCTCCTCAATCTCTTCAGCCACCAGGTTATTCATCATCCTGCACATCCAAAGTATATTTCCAACCTCCTTCACTCCCAGGGTCATCAGTCTTCCACTATCCAACATCATGATATCAGCCCCAGCACTCGCTGCCTCATCCCATACCTCTGGGACATCCACCAATTCCTCCTCCCCAACCTCCTCCACCTGTCCCTCCTTTGCTATCTCAGATATACCAAATTGTACTCATTGGGCCCCCTTCATTGGCACATCTTCTCCTGCCTTACTCCAATAAGCTGGCCCTCACCTGATGAGAGGGGTAGGGGTAGGTGATCCCACCCAGTCCTCCTCCCAGACCTTGAACATACCATCAGCATATGGGTTGCCACTAGCTCCATTCCTGTCCTCCTCTGTTCCTTTTCCTGCACTCCCATCCTTCTCACCAGCCCAGACACTCGCCATGGCACCCCCAGGTTCCACTGTTCTACCTGCCTCCTCCAACAGTCAACTCCCCATCTTAGCCAGTAACTCCTTCTGACATTTACAGCCCTGAGCTATTTCCCATTGCCTCTTGTCTACTCTGATCCTCTTTCCATCCACCACCTCCAAGTGCATTGACTCTACATAAGACTTCCAAGCCTTCACCCACTGCTCCACTACTCCACTCATCTCTTCCAGTGCCTCCAGCAAGTCCTCCTCCTACTCCTCACTCCCCTTCACTCTCGTCACCTTGCATAAGATCACCTGTAACTTCTTTCCCTACCAGCCAAATCCACATATCCATCCCCAGTCCTAAGTGAGGTCCCTTCTCAGACTCTGAACCTGATATCCACTACCTCGTCATACTCCGCCATGACCTCCTCGACTCTCTTCCTTGTCTCCATTGTTGTCACTATGGGCACTCCTTTCACCAGCAGTTGGACCACCCTGGGGTCCCATTTCAGATATCACACCATTGGGACACAAACTTCTCCAACAATCAATCCAACCTTCAGCACTTCCTCCAGGGGCTGAGCCTCCTCAAAACCCACTTCAACCCCCTCCAGACCTTTCAGAAACTTCACGGATGATGCTCTAGCCATCTGCTTAGCAATAAGCCCCAGCACCATTTTCGCTGTCACTGCCAGGCCCCAGAAGCACAACGTCACCATAAATGCTGAGATCAATTTCTTGAGTAACAGTGCTACAGCCAGGCCCATTACACCATTGGCCAAGTCTCCCTGCCTTCTAAGCCTCAGCTGCTCAGCCACCCCATCAGCTGTCACATCTGGATTTTTTTCCAGATTGGCAGTCCTGTCACTATCAGTCATCACACCCCTCCCAGCTACTGCTCCCCCAGCTCTGCTGCTCTCACCCCCAGTACTACTCCCCTGTGAACCCTCATCATCTCCATCTCCTTGCCTTTTCTCAGCCAACCCTCTAGCCCTATCATCTGCTGCCTCCCCTTCACTGTCTCTGCGAAGCTCACCCTCCCAGACCCCTGTCCTCCTCTGCCTCCTCCACCTCCTCCTTGTCCTCCTGCCAACAGCTCTCTTATGTCCCCCCCCAGGCCAGGACCTCTCCCCACCTGCTGCCAGTCGAATGCACTAGGGCCGCCCTGCTCAGTATACACCCCAGAGAACTTGTTGTTTGCCATTTCCTTATCACCTTTCTCCAATAAACGACTTGAGAGTATGTTGTAAAGTGTGTGTAACGTAAATTTTAGCTGAGAAAGGTGTGTGCACTTTTGTTGCCCAAGCAGTCTTCATGAAGATCAAGACTCCACAATTGCAAGAAGTCTCTGAACTAACTGAAGGAACAAGACAAGCTAAAGGATTTAGGAGCTCAGACAAGAAGGAAGTACATCTCCTTCAAGTCAACCACCTCAAGAGAAATGTTCCCCTGCAAGTATATTGCTAACCAGTTAAGCTGCACAAGAATCTCATCCTGGAGCCTGGAGAACAAACTATCTTCAAAATCTTTGCACCACCTGATCCCAGACATCTTTTCTTTGAACCTAAGGAAGATATCCCACACCTGGACATAGAGGGACAAACTACCTCTGACAAGATGAATCCAGTATACTTCTGAGCAACCAACCAAAGTTGGGAGACCATCATCTTGCCAAAAGGAACCATCATAGGACATCTGGTGCCTTTTCTCAACTGAACTCATAGGGAAGTTTATGAACTAAACCTATTGGGAAATGGCAAAAGGTCTCAGAAGAAAGGAAAGGCCCCTCTGCGACCCAGGAGACAGTGAAGCCTTCCACCAATATTGGAGAAGAATTGACACCCCAACAACAGCAACAACTAGTAGAATTTCTCAACAAATATCAAGATATCTTTATCACTGATTATAGCAACCTGCCATACAATCCATCATATCACTACAGCATAAATATAGGAAATATAACACCCATCTGACAGAAATCCTACAGAATATCCCATTACTTAAAAACATTTGAAATAGAGCACATTCAAGAACTCTTAGACAATAGAGTCATCTAACCCTCTACTAGCCCCTGGGCCAGCCCTATACTTATTGTACCAAAGAAAGGAGGATGGAGACTCTGTGTAGATTACAGGAAACTCAATTCAGTCACTGAAAAGGATGCTTATCCTTTGCTCAGAATTGATGACCTTCTGGATTAGTTACAAGATACCAGATAATTCAGCAGTATGGACCTCTTTGCAGGTTTTCATGAGATCCCCATAAACCCCAAAGACATTTAAAATACAGCCTTTCTTGCTCTAGAAAAACTGTTTGAATACCTCTGAATACTCTTTGGACTTTGCAATGCACCCCCCACCTTTCAGAGAATGATGAATTCAGTCTATGCCCCCTTGATCCACTACTGCCTGATTGTATATATGGAAGATTCCAACATCTATTCAGCAAATTCAAAGAATACCTGCACCACCTAGAGGAATTCTTCAAGCTCACCTGCAAGAACCACTTGAGACTAAATGTAAAGAAATGCTACTTTGGGAAACAGAAACTAGAATTCCTTAGATTCATAGTTTCGAAAGAAGGAATCCATACAGATCCAAAGAAAACTGAAAAGATCAACAATTGGCCAGCACCCAAGACCCTGAAGGAAACATTATCATTCTTGATGCTGGTATCCTACTACAGAAGGTTTATCAAGGACTTTGCCCAAATTGCCACCCAAATCCGAATCCTTCTCAAGAAAGGAGTGCTATTCAAATAGACAGAATCATAAGAAAAAGCCTTTAAAGAACTCAAGAACCACATGACTACAGCACCAATCCTTGTGCACTCCAATCTACAGAAGCTATTCATCTTGTATGTAGATACCTCCAAAGATAGCCTAGGAGTAGTTCTAGCCCAAGAAGGACCTGACCAACAATATTATGTAATAGCTTATGCAAGCTAAGCTATCAATCAGCAGCAGATGAATTATGGTAGCACTAAACTAGAATACCTTACAGTCATATGAGCAGTCACTCTGTTCAAACATTACCTCATCAGAAAAAGGTTCACCCTGATCACAGACCATATAGCCCTCAAATAGCTATTTAACCACAAGAAACCCACCAGAATCCTAGTCTGCTGGATCCTTATTCTTCAGGATTACAAAATCACCATCATCCACAAAGCAGAGAAAGCTCACAACAATGTTGATGTACTATCCTACCAACCCCAGTGAACCAGAAGATGGGTGTCTCAAGAAAATACACTCTAAAGAAAGCTCATCAGACTATCAAGGCACAAGAAGATCTCATTCAAAAAGAACATCAGAAAGCCCACCAGGGACAGGTGAATATAGAAGAGAAGCTGTGAACAACACACCAACATTGGACCAATCTCAGAACACAAGTCTAAGACATACTCAAGAAATGTGATACCTGCCAGAAGTACTAAGGAAGGAAGAACTATTAAGCACCATTGAAACCAATTGCACCACCAGACAACATCCTTCAGAGATGGGGAATAGATATAATTGGACCTCTACCAGTTACACCAAGAAGAAACAAATACATTCTTGTATTTGTTGAATATCTGACCAAGTGGCCTGAAGCTTTTCCAATGGAAATTGCAGATGCCCTAACCATTGCAGGCCTTCTCCATAGACTCACACTCAGATATGGACACCCAGAAGAACTCATCTCTGACTAAGGCATGAAATTCATCAACAATATAATCACAAGTTATGCCTGAATTCACAAGATCCACCTCAAATAGACCACATCATATCCCCCTCAGACCAATAGCATGACAGAATGAATGAACCAGATTATCAAGAAAGGACTTGCCTGAGTCAATCCTACCAATTGGGACCTCTGCTTACCCAAGATCCTATGGAAATTCAGAACACCCCTGCTGCCTCCATCAGACAAAAGCCATTCGAAATGATATTTGCCAAAAAGACCAGAACTGCTGACTATGAGAATCCTGGAGTCCTCCTCAAGAAGGCAGAACAGTTATGTAATCAAGCCCAAGATCAGATTATCAAAGACCAAGAAAGACAAAAGAAGTATTATAATCAGAAACAGAAGGATCAGGAGATCAAGATTGGAGATCAAGTATTAGTTTGGAGAAGCATAATTGAAACAAATTTTGCTGCCAAATTGGAACCCAAATAAAAAAGACCTTATCTTGTACACAACATCAAAGGAACCAGTATCTATTTAAGAAGTATGGATGGATGAATCCTGAGAACACCAGTATACATCAATTTCCTCAAACTATATCTTCCCTCTATACTATGGGCCAAAGGATTGATCACTGCCTCCAGACATTGGTCCTCAGCTCCTTCCAGGCCCTACCAGTTCCTCTATCCCAATTTGGCCAAGCCAATGGAAACCCCCTTCAGAAGATCCAAGTTCACCAAGAAAATCTCACTCTGGCCAGACACCTACTACAAGTCCACCAACTGCAGGCTTATTATGCAATTGGTGAACAATTGCAGAACCTTCTGGCCCCAGAGCAGACCTACATCAGAAACACCACAGGTCTGACCAGAAGAGACACTACTGCTGCAGATAGACTATATAATATTTACAAATGAAATGTCACAGCTCTGATATAGGCACAGTTCTCTCTAAATGACATTTAAAGAATAAACCCTATTACCTATTGGAGCCTCATTAACTCTGTTGAAATTCTATTGCCTGAAGAATAAGAAGAACCCATAGAATGGAGTGACTCTAGTATAGATAATAAAGATGATGGAACAGATATAGATGCAGAAGCAGCTTATGCTTATTGGAATGATGACTGAAGAACAGTCTGGGATAGACTATCCTTCAGTGGGGGCTGATGTAATAAATCAAAATGTACCACTTGAATTATAACTTAGCCAGATGATGTGAACAATTAGCATACTTAACCAGATGACATGGGCTCCCAGCATGACATGACTTTCAGTATATTATAGTTACTCATGCCTGCCACACTTATAATTAACCAGACATACCAGAAAGGGTCTGTTTACCCATACAGACTCTATACACTATACAGACTCTGTACACCTGCCATAAGTAGCAAACCTATAGTTAGCCATATAGCAACCAGATAGCAATTGCAATGTATAAATTATTCCAGAGACAAGAGTGAATAAACCTCAGTCCAAAATGAAGTTCAAACCAAAGAAGCCTCTAAATATTGAGCATTGGTCCCCTTATTCCCACTCTGGTCCACTTTCTGATACAAAGCTTGAAGATTTTGCATCAAGTTTGAGTGAAGAACTTCGCTGTCTTTGGAATTGTTATTATTGGTATGCTTGCCAGATAAGCCTGAAGAACCCAAGTCTCTGCCACCTAAGAGAAAGCTGCCTTGCTCAAGCCAGTTTCTGATGCAACTTCGCAGTGATCCATTCATGCAAACAAAGCCAGTCTTTGATGCAACTTTGCC
This sequence comes from Jimgerdemannia flammicorona, assembly GCA_003990745.1. Taxonomy (NCBI): domain Eukaryota; kingdom Fungi; phylum Mucoromycota; class Endogonomycetes; order Endogonales; family Endogonaceae; genus Jimgerdemannia; species Jimgerdemannia flammicorona. The sequence goes on from RBNI01004011.1 coordinate 10,798, forward strand.
AAGAGACTCTTTCCAAGAAGCTGCCAGTACATTTTCCAGTTAAAGTCGCTGATTCAGAAGAATCTGCACCATCATATTCCCAGTTGAAGCTGTCAATTCAGGAAGAATCCATGTCATTTCTGTTTTCAAGTCATTCATATTCCCAGAAGACCCATGCCACCTGAGTATTATTCTCAGAAAAGCCCAAATTATCTATGATATCCAAGTTATTCATTTGTTCCCAGTGACCCCAATATAGAAGAATCCATGCTATCCTCTATTCCCAGTGAGCCAAATTGAGTTATCTATCAGAAATCACATACTTTTAGAAATTGACACACTATATGAAGATCATTATACAGAGATTGTTGTCACCTAAGAAGGAAAACTGCTAAATTGCCAGACCATTATAAATAAGGAACCCATCACACTACACAAGATCATCACTCAGAAATTGCATAAGAAACTCACTGTGCTTCATAGAGATCATCATGCTATATATGAAATTCTACCAATTCCCAGTTGACCCAAGAAGGAAAAGACATAAAAATTGCTGCTACATCTAAAGAACCATCCCAATTAGGAAATCAATATACAAATTGCTCACAGATATCCAAATTGACTATTGTACCACTAAACACCAAGAAAATTTTATTGCTTTTTAACAAAGTAACTGAGGGCTCAAGCCAAACTCTACCAACCCCCAACCTTGTAATTTGCCTTCATTGAGCTGGGCACATTATAATATATATGCTGGCAATCCACTTACTGAGCCACTTCTTATCATATATTTGAGGCTTATCTTGCCAATATATCCTAACGATTGATGTTATATATTAGATTCATCAGATATAGTTATTGTGTAAGTAGAGGTTTTCATACTATTTGGCATCTCATTGATCATATAAAGATTTCCACATTTAGAAGCTATTATTAGCTCATTATTATGTAAATTATATATAGTAGCACTCTTAACATATATGTATGTGTATTTCTTTATTGCTACAGGACATCATCTTGCTTATAGAGAAGAGGTTCTTTCTTATCTCCAGAGTATATAGTATGTCCCCAAGAGTAGCAGCAGGCTTGATGATATTTCTATAGAGATATATGACTATATTTCTCTTTCCTTAAGTATAGATAACATTATTATCTCCTAACTTGATAAGTATAGAGTATTTAAAAGGCTCATATATAGAGAACCATTTCCTGTATAACATTATATTAGAGTGGCTCCAGAATTCATTAGTCAGATATTGTTGTCATCAGCTATATTAGTAGTACATTTATTGGATATATACTTGGAGAATGTACATTTATTGGTGGTGTTGACATCACTACTTTTTATTGGCCCAAAAGTGTTTTGCTTTTACTGTTTACTGGAATTTATAGATGACAGATTGGTGGATTTGGTAATAGATCTTATACTTGGCAGCAGAATTGGTACTAGAGCTGACAGCTTGTCCAAAAAATAGATTATTGCTTTCTTTAGTTTCAGTGGTATTTGCATTACCACACTTCTCTCAATAGTTCTTTCTATCATTCCCACATTGCCAATACTGGCCTTTTCCTACTTATTTTCACTACTCTTATTGTCAATTTCCCAACTATAGCAATAATACTTCCTGTGTCCATACTTGCTATAGTACTCACAGTAACCATCATACTTGGTTGATTTGCTGGACTAGTTATTACATTTTTGAGCTTGGGTTTGAGTTCATTTCCTTTGGCCTTATTGTTGACCATACTTTTGACCTTATTTGGCACTATGTCCATGAGACCCATAGAAGGTGTTTTTGTCATTGTCAGTATTATTTTCTTGATATATTTCCTTGTTCATGAGGATTGTTATTATATGGATATAATTTGAGATTATTACTCTTATGTATAACTACCACTATAATATTATATATATCCAGAAGTTCTCTTATAAGCACTATAATCTTGTCTTTATTCTCAATACAATCTGCAGATACACTGAGAGAATTTACTTGATTCACCAGATTGGCAATATGACTGGTATATTTGCAAATGCTCTTTTTAGATTTTATTCAAAGATTGAATAGCTGAGATTTTAAGTAGAACTAATTTGATGTTAATACTTATATATGATGATTGTATAGAGCTTTCTACAGCTTGTAAGCTATCATAATATATATTATAAGCTTTATTTGAGAATTTGACAATATAAATATGATCTTATGTAAGGCTTAGCAATCATTTATAGTATCATAATCTTAAATTAGTATATGTAGCTTCATATACTCTGCTAAGCCACATTCATAAAGGAGATTTGTCATATAAAATACCCAGATAGTATAGTCTCTCCCATTGAAGATTAGGATAGACCTCTTGGCTATATTTATGCTAATAACTGGGACTATGTTTTCTGAACCTATTGGGGTTATACCTGTGATAGGAATGCTTGTGATTAGTGTATCTGTTTCTATACTCACATTGCTAGGCTGATCATCAGATATTCCTAGCATAGTGTATTTTAAAGAGGTGTTTTTGCTCTAGCCACTTAGTGGGGCTTATAACCTTTATTGTAAAGAGAGGTATATTTTTATTAAAGTTGCATAGATTGTGTATTTCATACTTTACTAATGAATGATATAAATCTGATAGTATGGCATAAGCTCATATACTGATATATTGAGTTGCTATCCCAACAATTAATATAATTAAAAGCTTCAAATATAAAGATAAAATAATAGTAAAAGTTTTGAATATATATAGTAATAAATATAGTAATGAGAGCTTTAATCATAACAGTACTATAATTGAGAGCTTTGTATATAGTTATAAATATATCAGTAAGAGCTTTGAATATAGTAGTACATAAATATAACAGTAAGAGCTTTGAATATAGTGGTAAATATAATAGTTAGAGCTTCAAACATAGTGATGAATATATGTAGTAATTAGTGCTCCCAAAACGAATATTCAAATAAATTCAAAGTGGATATATATGGTATTCAAATCAAATTAATTTGATTCAATTCAAATATTGTTTTGATTTTCAAATTAGAACACAAAAATTTTCCTCAATAACTCTATGGGTTTTTATCCAATTTTGATAGAACTAGTGTCCTTGGAATGTTCTCTATAATAGCTTTTCAATGACACCAATATCACCAAAATCAGATAAATACTCATAGAGTTATTGAGGAAAACATTTGAGTCCTAATTTGGAAATCAAAACAATGTTTGAATTGAATCAAATCAATTCAATTCAAATACCATATATATCCACTTCAAATTGATTCAAATATTAATTTTGGGAGCACTAGTAGTAATTAGAACTTTGAAAAGAGCAGTATTGTAATTGAGAGCTTTGAATATAGCTGTGATGTAATAAGTTCAGATATAACTAGATATTTATATCTGAATATAGTATATAATATATCTTAGATAATTTATATATTACATCACTTATAATAATATTGAAAATCAGATTATACTTATTATCTAGAAATAATATTCAATATAATGTAGCAGATATATAATTGTGTAAGTATGTCAGATTTCTATATCTTAAAAACTTGATCTTCTTTAACTCCATAGAGTCCTCAGGATGTAGAGGTGGATGAATTCAAATTATATCTGTCTGCAGGCTTACTAGTTCTCTTACTTTCTCTTTGCTTTAAATTATTTGATCTGAGGTTTGATTACTCTAGATACTGGGATATTTATATAGGTTTGCTAACTATATAGTGACTAAGTTATAACTATATTTCCTATAATTACTTTTTGCAAATATTGAATCTTTTCTATATCTACTATGATTTTAATAATTGCAAATATTTCAACATCTGCAGAATTTTAAATAATTACCAAAGTTTTCAACATTTGCAAAATATAACTATGTTTCATAGGGCTAAGCTATATTTAGAAATCAGGTTTAGGTATTTTTATTAAATATTAATTTTTTTAATTTTTATTTCTAATTCAGATCAACTATTACAACATCCTCTTAAATATTAATAAAGGGATGGAGTCCAAGTGACTATAAAAAA
>RBNI01004012.1:0-14792 GCA_003990745.1 Jimgerdemannia flammicorona
CCCCCCTATGCCGACAACAAGATCCACGAACCAACGACAGAGCCACCTCGCCCAATTTGTCCTTGAAAAACGTCCAGAAAACCTACTCGGGTGGAACCCCCGCACGGCAGATACAAACGGACGAGCGACGGGACAGCTGATCTCTTCCATGAGATATTGCAAGGTCTCAGGTCGGGCCTCTGAAAGTACTGGCGAAGGCGAAGAGGGTGAGAATGTCGTATCGTGTTACCAGGAGATGGACATTGTGATACCGATTGGTTTTTATGTCAGGTTGCAAGACGCAGAATAGCCGACCAATAACATCAATATAACGACTGTAAAACCTCTAGAGAAATGGCTTGGCCTAAGGAACTTATACACAATAAGATCTACCGCTCAATGAGCTCGAATGGTGTTGGAATTCATGTCATAAAGGTAATGAGGCGCTTGACATAGGCAGTTTGGCGGCTTGGAGAAGGAAGCCGCAACGACAGCATCCAACGTCCAGGAAAGGGTATTAAGTCCGGAGAAGACATCAGGTTCAGGGGCCTGGATAAAGGTGGAGAAAAGAAGCTCGGCAGACATGCTATCGACCTGAAGAGCTAAAAGTCGGTGGCGTAGGAGGATGTGTCTTGTGGTCGATCTACTTCCTATTATAGGACACGGATGATTGGAGGCTTTCTTTACATTCCGTCTTTCGGTGGTCCGTTGTAATCCCTTCCCAGTCTGGGACATGAAACCTTGCGCCGCACGTTTACATCAATGTCAAAAGAGCCACCTTTGTGGTCCATATATATGCCAAACAGATTGCCAGATTGCCGGGTGGATAGTTGATGTGTCAAGCGACCAACATCGATACGTTCACCTAGTCACGGTCTTGAACACAATATGCACGCGTTGGAAAATAATTGACTTTGCCCATCGGGTTTACCAATGTTCTCTGATCCGGTCGTCGATTAGTAAAAATATTTTCAAACCTTACAGAAAGATTGCTCGAGGCCAGTCATCGCAAAGCATTTGGACGAGATGATCAATTCCCTTGCGGCCACATTGCCGTCCTTTCCGAAATCCTCCCCTCTCGACCATTCTTCGAGAGTGAATTGGATGAATAAGGTGCCTTTGATGGCTTGTACTGGATGAGTAAGCAGCCGTCTCTAAAGGAACGATCAGGCGCATGCATGCATGAAGATGTCACAAAGAACAAAGAAAGGGGGTTTGTGACGTGCAATGATATATTTGGGCACAAAACGATCTGGCCTTGGGATCTGGTTGTATATCAATAGTGTATCTCTTTCTGCCTCGTGATTAGCATGTCAATATATGCACCTCGGAGGCAAAAAAAGGAGGCTGACGTCGTTACATCCAGCGTGTGACATGTATATTTCTTACCTTTCATCGCATATCAGGACTCTAAAGACGGGAGTGTCAATTGCGTTGGGCCGTGCCGACATGTAACTAACGCGCAGATGTGATAGTGCGTTTGGGCCCTTTAGCAACCCTGCGAATCCTAAGGCCAGATCTTGCATAATCGCCCCTGTTGTTGCGGCTCCGAGTTACCGGCAGGGAGACCTCCTTTTTACGAGTCCAAACAGAGAACATTTAAGTCCGTGGATCTGCCCGTAAAAGCCAAACGTTCTCCTTCATTCTTTGGTGCAAACCACAAACCTTCGACAACCACGACCTCACCCCACCTGCACCCTTCACTCATACACGTATCACCCTCGAGCACCACCCGGCCTAATGGCCCAGCTTCTCAACGACAAGGTCCAGGCGAGGGAGGACCCGAAGACGGACATGTTCATTCGCTGCCAGTACTGCACCTGTATCTTCACTGGCCTGGGACCCTTTAGAGCTCACATGCTGTGGCAGCACTCGGAGCTCCTCTGAGGCAAACGCTACCACAATTTCAATGAACCATTATGCGCCGCAGAAAGTAGAAGGAATGGACAATTGGCGACGATGGCAGTCGTAAATGTGAAATTGATATATGTACATAGATGTAATGTATGACGATACGCGATGATAGTTTACAATACGGGAGCAACATCCCAGCGTCCAAAACACGTTTACGTTTACGCTTTCTTTCTTTCTTTTTTATTTTTTCTTTTTCTTTTTTCTGCCTTCGCTGTTCAATCTCAAAAAAAAAAAAAAAAGACAACGACAACGACTGATATGGGCTTGATCGATCGCCACTTATGGTAATGTCACTGGCCACTTTCAGTTTTGTTTGACGACGGCATATGAATTCACACCACGTCGTCAACCGTCGTTTCAGCTTATACGCTCACACTACTATTAAATATAGATCTTCAGTTTTGCTATGTGTAAACTCACTTCTAATGCCGATCATTGCCTTCCGCATTATATGGACGCCGACAGAACATTACAAACAAATATTGCAGAGCAGAAATGTCCTGTTTTGTTTATTATTTATCTTATTTTTGAAGTGACAATTTTATTGTCACTCAGTCATGTATATGTTGTAGGATTGGAAAATAAAACCCTGTCTAGTATACACTGAGAAAATCAACAAGTGGTCACTTAAATAAAAGAAGCATAATACATATAAATCATAGCTATATTTTAAAATAGTTTTTATTTTATTTTATTTTATTTTATTTTATTTTTAGCAACAGCTTTAATAATATTATAAATTTAAGTAATTATAATTTAGTAAAATAGTGAAAGATTTTCTTATGATAGCCTATGAGTGGGCTCGTTCGAGACCACAGGTCAATGGATGCAGGAATGTTCTTGGCGCCTTGGTTTCTGGCGCCGAACGCCTGTTTTGTTTCGGGATAATTGATGTTTCGTGTTGGAGTGCATAGCGCACGTAGTTTTTCCTATTCCGGCATTGGGGGTTCTGCGCGCCCTATTCAAATACGCTACCCTTACGCTACTACGTATATTCGCCTTTACGTATATTCGCACTTGCTTTTGTCAACCACCCCTCCCTGAAAATATTCACCAAGGACCGGTGCTCCTACCGTATGTTTCAACCAAATATATTTCAATTGAATTAGAAAATCTTTACGGGTTCTCTCACGCTGTTCCGGGTTGTTGTCTCGTTGGACATTATAGCTAGACATTGATATATAAATACGCACCATTTTTTACTTTAATATTATCTATATTGATTAAAAAATATTATTATAAGATACTATTTTATTATAAGATTTTTTTTTAAATATTAAGTAATTTAGATAAATAAAATATCTCTCTCATTCTAATAGTTCTTTTTAAAGTTTTTTTTTTTTTAATTAGATATCTTAATAATAATAAGTTCTGATAAGATAACTTATAGTAGTATTATAAATTGTAAATAAAATTTGTTACTATTTAAGTTTATCTAAGAGTAATATCTAAATAATTCTTTTTAACTTTATTAATAATAAGTTAGTATAATATATAAATATAGTGAGAGACAAAAGTGATCAAATGTTTTATTATTATTATAATCTAAGTATGTATATTGTAGCTTAAATATAAGTTCTATTGAACTCATATTATTATCAATAATAAAGTAAGCTTAGAACTTTTCAACAATATTAATTTTAATATATTTTATTAACTATATTTATAAGGTTATACTATTTAAAGTAAGATCACTGATTTGATCACTTATATCTCCTATCTTTATTTATACTATCTTGTTTAATTATTTCTGATATAATTATTCTATTTTAACAGAATTTTTCTCTATTATTTCTTTTAATATTCTCTATTAATTCTAACTTTAAAATAATAAAAAAACTCTCTATTGATATTTGTAATTATATAATTAATATATTGAGATCTAGCAAATTCATATATAAGATTTTTAATAACTCAGATAATAGTTATAGAAGTATAGTATAAATAAGGAAGGATAATTATAATAATATCACTATTAGATTAAAAGAAGACTGCTTATATATACTTACTACTTATAATTTATTATGAGTATTTTACTAAATAACTACTAATAATACTAATACTATCTTAAAGATTATCAAAATGATAAAAAAAGAAAAAGAAACTAGTGCTAAGACTGTTTACAAAATATTGAAAAAAGTAAACTTAAAAATTATTATTAAGCAAAAAAAACTCCCAGATTATTTATATATTTTAAAAAGACTTAGTATGAATTTATCCAAAAATATTAATATCAGATAGTTGATAATTCAAAATATATTATCATAGAAGAGACTAAGATCAATTATTTCTACTTTAATTAAAGATAATAAGTATAGAAGAAACTCAGTATACTATTTAAAGAATAGTATATAATAGGTATTATTAAATTCAGTAGTAAATTAGTAATAATTTGAGACTATAAGATATATATATATCCCTTTGTCTGTAGATAAGATCATCTTTTAAAATCATTTAGCAGACAAATTAAAGTTTGAAAAAAATGATTTTTTGAAACATTGTTTTTCTGTTAAAAATATATCTCAATTTGTTTAAAAACAATTTTTTTTTTTTTTGTAAAATTTTTACCAAAGATAGAATTATTATATAAAAAATTATTGGTAAATTTCTTTTTAAAAGCTATTATGATTTTAAAAGTTATAAACTTTTAAAATCTTGCCTCTAAATCTAGGTGCAAAACAGTCAAAGGGATAAGCTTACTGTTACAGATCATTACTCTCTTCTCATTAAGTCAGCTATAATTCTATCAATAGTATTTGTGATAAAAGAAGAGATAATTCTTTGCATCTTTCTATCACAAATAATCTATTTATTATTTTGAATTCTTCATCAAAAGTCAGATAATAGATTTTATTTATATTATTTATCTTTTCTTTAGCTTATAGTTCTTCTATTTATAGTTCTTTTGCTAAGAGTCTGATGGATCACTAGAGATTATCTTGTATATGTAAAGTTTGTATAGAGTGAAGCAAAGGTTATTTATATAATTCTATCAGTAGATAGTAATGATTTATCATTATTTTTACAAGCAAAAGGCAAGATAGTATAGTACTGATTATCTCTGATATCTTATCTCATTAATTCTACTAATGATGAGATTATGAGCTTAGATGACTTTTTGATAGTCTTATCAAGAATATTATAGGATATATTAAACATAAAGCTCTATATTTCATTTTTTTTTTTTTTTTTTTTTTTTTTTTTATAGTCACTTGGACTTCAACTTTATTACCACTATTACAATGACAAATAACCTTAAACCACTACTGTAACATAATATATATAGGTAGGATTGCTCAGCCAACTCCTTCCTTTCACTTAACCCTATAATCATCTAACACCAGATGCCCTTGACTCTGCTGTATAATGTCCTATACCTTCCTCAAGGCTCCTGATTGAAGCTGCTTCCCCTGATACCACTACCCTTGTACCACCTCCTGGAGAAGCCACTTCCACCACTCCACCAGCTCACCAATTCTCATCCACAGGTTCTGCTCAAACACCCATCACCAATATACTGCCATCAGAACCCAGACTCCCAGAACCCAATCTAGGTCTCTACAGACATCACCAATCTCCCTCACCAGCTAGTGCTTGACCACCAGACTGACTGGATCCCCTGACCTTTGACTCTCAGGGCCCCAGTAATCTTTCAAACTCTGTTAAAACTCTTCAACATCAGGGCAAGTTACCAGAACATACTCTGGTATCTAAACCATCCCTCTATCCACCTCACTATACTACTCACTGTCCTGATAGCTATCTACCTCCATCTATCCTGTCCAATAACCCAGCATCACATTTCTTCTCAAGAAGTGCTACCATACTATCCAGTACTTGGGGGGCACTACCTTGAGCAAAGAGACTCCCCAACTCCAGACTCAGTCTCACTCCCAGCCTTCACCAAGTTCTGCTCTCTGCCAATCTACTAGCTATCTCTCCAGAGGACTAGACCTGATCCACTCCATCGCCTCAACTAGTGAGTACTCCTTCAGACTATGGCCACCAATGTGGAGGTCTCCCAGTCACTACCACCTCTGCTCAGAGTTCTCACTCACCTCTATCTCTGGTCCTACCAACTCCATGGCCAGCTAGGCCTCTACAATACCCCACCAAAACCCCTTATACTGCAGTTTACATATATTTCTAACCTGAAGCAGATCCCACATATCCTTCCAAACCTCATCATAGGGGCAGAACCAAACCTTCCAATTGTCCATAGCCAGTCTGCCCCAGCCCTTCTCACCTAGTACAATCAATCAGTACCCCCACCAATTCCAAAGTACCTTCAGCCAGTGCCTGAAGTCCACCAACCCCAGGCCTTCATCAGTTGTCCATATCACCAACATATCCCATCCAATCTGTGGCTGCTTTCCATATCATAACCACCCTTTTACAATCTTCTTCAGCCACTGCACTACCCACTCCAGAAAATTCAGATAATATTCTAGATACTACAATTTGGGCAACTAATATATATTCAAAACCACAATTCTGTCTACCAAGGAGAAGCTCCTCTCTGACCAACCAGTCAAAGCACCTTTCTACTTCTGAATCATACCACACCACCACTCCTTTAGCAGGACTGTCCTATATACTGAGAACCAAATACCCAGATATTGAACAGTACTTTCTGTAGCCACCAATTGACCAAATTGTCCATGTACCCCCAGGTCAGTACCAAGTTTTATTGTCTCACACTTGTCCTAATTCAGCTTAGCCCCTGTTAGCCTCTCATACTATCCAATACCTTTCTGCAAGAGGTCCACATCCTCCATACTATCCAATCCTACCACTATGTCATCCATGAAAGCACCTAGCTTTTAGACTATATTACTCATCTGCAGTCCAGAAAGCTGTCTCTTTAGCCATACCAGCAATGGCTCCAGAGAGAGTATATAAAGGAGGGGAGAGAGAGAGTCTCTCTGTGACACACCTTACCCCAAGACAAACTCTAGGCCACTCCATTTATTCATTATAATCACTGCTTGGTATCTCTATACTAAGCCCATCAATTGCCCTGCCTCTGCTACACCAAATCCTACCCTCCTCAGAACAGTCTCCAAATAACTCTACTGCACTCTGTCATAGGCCTTCTCTTAATCCAGAAAGACCATCTGGCCATCCACCTGCCTGCTCCTATAGCCTTCTAAGACATTCTGCACTCAAGCAGTATTATCTCTGATCTGCCTCCTCTTGACAAAGTCTCGCTACTCTTCACTCACTAGTACACCAATATACTGCTGTATCCTCCCTACTAGAATCTTTGAGACCAGCTTTCTATCCACATTCAGCAGCATAATAGGCTGTCAATTCTGCTATACTTACTGATCATCTTTTTCCTTATATAGAAGAGAAACTAATCCCAAGAAACTATTGCCAATCTAGCTGCTCTCCTTTAGAACAAAGTTGGCCATCTCTACCAACCAGCTGCCAAACTCTATCTGGAACTCCTTTCAGAATTCCCAGGGCAACCCATCCTCCCCAGGTAAAGAACCAGTCTATGTCTTCCTCAATATCTCTAATACTTCATCTAAAGATATCTCACCCATTACTACTTCCCCCATCTCAGGTAATGCTATTACTGGCCAATTGTTCACCATATTATCATTATCCTCCCAAAATACCATATTCTCAGCATACTCTCCTCCATCCTGCCAGAGAGCCTGCCATTGTTCTGAGATCTCTCCCAATATATTGGCAATCTCTAAGACCTCTACTTTATCTTCATGCAATACTGAGGCCCAGCTGTGTCACACCCTTCTGGCCTTCAAAATGCCAGATAGATATTTAGTCAGCCTCTCTTCTTCCTCCAACCACCTAGCCTACAATCTGGCTAGCAGGCCATCTACTGCTCTATCCTCAGCTGCCCTCAAATCTGTCTGCAACTCCACCACCTCCACTGCCAACTAGTGGCATACCTCCCCAGATAAGTTCTCTTCTTCTATTAGCTTCAATCACTATCACAGCCCCTTCTCTATCCTCCTTTCCTTGTCCTTCTGCTTCTTCCCAGTGACCTCTCCAATATCATACCAGTAAGCACCTATCAAATGTTTGAATTTACTCCACTATTCTGCTATCAACTGCTCATTATTCTGCTATTATACTACCTCCTATCTCACAATGGCCACAAATTGTTCCCTCTCCTTCTTCCTCTTGAGTAAAGCCACATTGAGGCACCAGTGCCCTCTACCACTGCCTACTGCTTGGAATCTACCACACATATCTACTCCTCAATGATCTGACTAAGGGTACCAATATACCTCTACAATGTCCAGTATATTGCCTCAACACTCAGCTACTAGCACCCAATCAATTTGTATCTCAACCAATCTTTTACCAACTAGGTGCCACTAAGTGAAAGATCCTGACTTATCTCCCTGATACTGATGGATGCTATCCACCAGTCTCATATCATACTCCACCTGAAGCCACTGAGATAGTCCAGAGGACACTGCAACTCCTACCCCACCATCTGATCTATCCAGTGTCTAATTATACACCATATTGAAGTCTCCCTCCAGAATGTCTAATACAACTACTTCCTGACCTTCCCAAGCCTGCCAGCCCTCAACTAATTGCTTTTGCTCTCTGCCAAATACAGAGAGGTAAACTGAGCCTACTACCAAACCATTGCCTGCTCCTCCTTTTAGTCTTATCCACACTAATCTGTTACCATAGACCTCTACCTCCACTAGCTCACCTTTGTCTACACCAACCAAGATGTCCACCTGCTTGTTCCAACATGCTCCACCATACTATTCTTTACTCCATACCTCATAGTCTTACTCTCCATAAGCCCAAACATTCTGAAGAAAAACAATATCATATCTTCTGATATTAAGCCATCAAAATAGCCACAATCTTTTAACATTATCATACAATCTATTGACATTGATCAATAAGATATATAAACTGTTCATCATCATCAAAGAAATTGTTTAAAGCTCAGCCGGGACCATCACTACTTTCTCAGCTCTTCCTCTAATAATCTTTCACTGGTCCTCACAAATTGCCCTCCAGATATGATTGCCATTTGCACTGCTGCAGAAAATATCTACTCTTTCTGCTACCATCTTCCTGATGTCCACCATCCTGCTCTCATCAACATCATATCCTTCATTATCCAGAAGAGCTGCTATCATCACCATCACTAGCTTGGGTCCCTGAATTACAATATTGAGAAATCCTTCCCATATCTCTTGAGATCTATAAAATACATCCACTTTCTTAATGTCCTCCTCTGTAAGTTCCTCAAGTACCACCTAATACCAGTTCTCTGCCATCATCACCAGGGAACCAGGAGTTGATGGTCTAGGGGTCCTACTCAACTCTTGTAGCTGCTCTCTGTTTGCTGACACATCTGAGGCCATATCCACCAACTCATCCTCCTCCATAACCTTCTTCAAATATACTATCTCTCCAGCCTCAGGGCACTTTCAATGAATATTTGCTGCCCCAGCCATATGGGTGTCCTCTATCTGAGTCTCTGGAACTACTTCAGTATTATTCTCAAAGCTTCTTTCTTCCACCTCCTCCTCATCTGCCCACTTTCCTCTCACCAGTATATGCACTGAGCTCTCCACACCACTCAGCTGAGAGAAGGACACCTCTACTGCTTCTACTCCTTCCATCTGATTCTTGGCCACCTCTACTCTCACTTTCTCTTCCACTGCTGCCCCCTGAAGAGCTGCCTGCAGATGCTCCCAATTCCCTTTTCTCTATCTCTTCTGCTTGCCATCTGCTTGAATCCAGACCCAATCCTTAGTAAACTCTTCCCACTTCCTCTTTTGCAGCTCCTTAGTAGCCTCTCTCTCCTCCAGAGTAATTGCCAGCTCTTTCTTCTCCTGTTCTGCTCCTTTCCTCCTCTATACCTTATACTCTTATCTTCTAATTTGAATTCCCTCAGGCCAATCTCATCTCAGCCTAGTCACCTCCTTACCTTCCAGTTGTAGCATCACCTCATAGTTGCTATTCCTCAATTTAGTGCCCTCCCAAAACATAAACCTGAAATCCACCATCTCACCATAGCTACCCAGTACCTCCACCACTATCTCCTTGGTCTTCTGTCTGCCCAGAGTTGGCAGGCAGGCCTTCCACCACTAGCTGAACAGTACATAGATCCCACCTCAAATATCTTGTTATCTCAATTCAGATGCTCTTGACAGTTAGCCCTTTCTCCAGTGCCTTCATTATTGCATCCTCCTCTACAAATCCAATCTCCACTGCCTCTGCTGATGAGATGAACTTCAAGGACTCCACCCCAGCCACTTTATCCATCACCAGCCTCAGAACCTCCCTAGCTGATATTGCCAATCTCATTAAGTTTGCTGAAACTGCCCATATTGATACTGACTTGTAAAAGAAGGGCCTTACCACTAGCTCGCCTGTTCCAGCTACCAGAGTTACCTTCTCTTTGGTCCCAGAAATACCAATAGTTGCTTCACTAGCCACTACTGTATCACTAGCTGTCCTCTCTCCAGCCACTGGTCCAGCTTCAGAAGAACCAGTTCCCAATGTTACACCATCAGACCCCTACCCCCTGCCAGGCATCTGACCAATCACCTGACCCATCACCTGACCCCTCCTCCTGTCAACACTATGTCCTCCCTACCCTACCCCCAAGGGCCTGGCTGCAGCCCTCCTGCTCTCTACCACAGAACACTAACCTTTGACTCCACCAGACCTCTCCTGACTACCAGCTCCTCCAGCAGCCATGCCAGCCCCTATAATAGCTGTAAAACTCTTAGAAAGGCCCAGACCAGGCCTCCTTCTCTTCAAATGCTCAGAGCTAGAGAAATCTTGACTAGTCATGTCACCAAAACTTAACAGTTTGTACCAAAACTTGTTGTGTCTTGTAGATAGACTCCCACTATACAATGTATACCAGTTTGATTAAAATAAAAACTTGAAAATATATTATCTTTCACTGAAAGATATCTGTGTGACTTAGCTCACTCTGAGTGGTTTGAGCAAAAGAAGTTCTCTATATTTTATTTTCAATATATGAGTATTATAATATATGAAAATATATAATATTAGACTTTTTTCTTCACAATAGTATTCTTCTACAAGTAGATAGATTTGAGTTATATATTTAAAAATATGAAATAACTGAAAAATACTTAGAGATAGTTACTTATCTGATACAATCTAGTTATTATTTCAAGATATCCTTTTACTTTATATTTAGATACATTCAGATCTTTAATATTCTCATCAAATCCTCTATCTTCTTCTTCTTTTTGTAAATATTAGTCACTTCTACCTTTCTTTTCTTACTCTTACTATTACTAATTTTTTGCTATTCTCTATCCTATTGCTTAGTAGGAGATAATGGAGTTGATGATGAGGATACTCTTATCTAGTTTCTTGACTATAGAAGTAAAGATTGATATATCATTCTCTGAGTAAACTATAATGACTTTGGTATTATTGTGGAAGTTATAGATAAAGCAATAGAGTAGATAACTACAACTTGTCAAATTGAGAGAGATATCAATATAATATTTATAGAGAGATACAAAAAACAGCAAAATGAGAATATAGATTATAGAATACAAAGTATTACTTCTGTGATCAATCTTTAACATAAGAGCACTAATAAGGTTCTAAGGCTGAATCTCTTCTAGTTTTATTTAAAATTTCTCTATTGCTTGAGATTAGAGACTTATATATATATAATTATATTCAGAGAGTTGTAGAAGTTCTGTAGCCTATTAATCAATATCTTCTTTATACTACTCACTAGTAAGCTGAGCTCTTTATACTTTGCTTTATATAGTTAGTTATTTTATTATTACTGATATAGATATAGTGCAGTTAATTTCAAAAGTATAAGAATGATAATATTATTAAAAAAGATGAAAAAAGGTCAAAATAGTAGACAAATACAGAGAAATTAATAAAAAATAAAACAAGATATATAAAAATATACAAAAATATATAAATATGTAAAAAATACCAAGTCTAATTATCTCTTTAAGTAGGCTATAGTTGGAGGTAGAGATGGAGGTTAAGGTAGAGGTAGAGGTAGAGGTAGAGGTTGAGGTAGAGCTGGAGCTAAAGCTGGAGCTAAATTATAAGAGAATATTATGATTATGATTTTGTCTTATATATTTTGAGATAAGGAATACTACTGATCATTGAAGATCTTATTAGTAGATAGATTTATAGAAGGGAAGAGTTGTAAAAAAGAGTTGTTCTTAGGGTCTACTGTGAGTTTCCACATATCTTTGAGAGATGTTATATTAGGATCCTTGAGGATACTAGTCTTATAGAAAATATAGAAAAGATTCTTATCAATTTACATAAAGCTTATGATTGTATAGTTACTAATTTATATAATCTTAAGTATATAGCTGATTATTATTTTCTCTATTTTGATCTATATTTAGTATTTATAGTGAAACTAATATAAAGAAGAACTATATAAGTTCTGAGAATATAGAATTTATTTATCTATTTTTTCAGACTTATCTATAATA
Organism: Jimgerdemannia flammicorona; assembly: GCA_003990745.1. Taxonomy (NCBI): domain Eukaryota; kingdom Fungi; phylum Mucoromycota; class Endogonomycetes; order Endogonales; family Endogonaceae; genus Jimgerdemannia; species Jimgerdemannia flammicorona. Next base: position 12,381 of record RBNI01004012.1, read on the forward strand.
TAATATAGAAAAATATATATCATTCAGCTATTAAAACTTATAAAAATAATAAATTGATAATAGAAACTTGAGTTTTTATAGCTATTGTATAACTTAGTTTACCTAATATAACTCATCTACTGCCTCTCTATATCTTAATCTTCATCACCCTTATCAAACTCTATATATTGTTCTTCTTTCTCACAAATATCATACTTACTCTAACTTTCTTCTTATTCTTCCTATTACTACTGATCTCTGTGATACTATTGGTTTTCTACTACTCTTTAATCTTATATCTAATAGATAAAGATAGTATTGATTATAAAGATATTCTCAGATAGTTCTTGAGCTACAGAGTTTGATATATTATCTTCTATATATTGAACTATAATAATCTTGATACTATTGATAGTACTCTAAATAAGTTAGTTTAAATTAATTCACATTATAATGATTTCTAATTTAAATAATTTGAATTTATTATATAATTAATTCAAATTAATTAAAATCATAACTACTCTGATTTCAAATCTTCTCTAAATTCAAATTACTAGATTTAAATCTCAGAAATCAAATTGCCCGCACTCTACCCTATCATATAATTTACTATTATATATAAATATAATTATATATATATAAAACACTTCTATATATAAGTATATATGTATATATATATATATATATATCAATAGATCAGTTATTAATAGTTTACAGTACTAATAGATACTTCAAGTCAGATTTCTTTAAACAATATTCAGACTTCTTTAAATAGAATTCTATGCTATACTTCTCATTCTGAATTTGGCAACATTATACTAAGATTAGTAAAAATAAAGTCTCTTATAAGTATTATAGGTAATTTTTTTTTTTTAAAAAAAAATATATAAACTTATAATACTTTAGATATATTTATAATTTGCTTAATATATGTAAAAATTTTAAAATATATAAGTAAAAGTACAAGATATACAGTGGCTTTACTATAAATATATCAAAATATATAAAAGCTCAATATTTAAATAAAATTGAATTAAGTATAATATTATATAAAATTAATATTCCAGCTATAGTAAGTAGATATTCTCTCTCTTATTTTAGTATAGATTTGAAAATATATCTTTCACATATCTTCTTTTTTTTCTAAAAAACAATTTACATAGTTATATATTATATTAGAGTTTCAAAATTAACTTATTTACTAGATTATATATAAAAATTAATCATTTATAGCTATTGAGAGTCCTTTATTATGAAGTTTCTTTGATCTTATCAAGTCTGATTTATATACTCTAAGTACTAATATTATTTATAATAATATTATAGAGATCTATAAAAAATATATAATAATTTTTATCAAAACTTCAGATAAAAGTATTTAGATATTATCAATAATATTAGAGATATTGTTAAATCAAATATAGTTACTAACTATATTTCAAATTTTATTACAGAGTATAATAGGTAAAATTTTATTCATAATTACATTCAGATATCTCACAATGTTATTTTATTTCTTAATATTACTGAATATTAGATTGATATCAACTAGTAGCTTCAAACCCTCACTCTTGACTTGGTAAAACTTGAAGGTCCTTATTTAGAGAAAATATTACAGAAATATTCATAAACCAGTACCATTTGGGTGACACAAGACTCAGGCAACACTTTTCAACAACGTCTTCAAGTATTGGTACTATCAAGATGGCAAGCAACGTGCATTCTGGTGAGTGTACTGGGCAGGGGGGCCCCAGTGCCTTTGACTGGCAACATGTGGGGGGGGGTCGAGGTGCGGGTCTTGGCATGCCAAGTGCTTCGACAAGGGGTCATGGGGCCGGAGGTGGTGGCAGAGGAGGTGTAAGGCCACATGGGAGAGGAAGGATGACCTTCGCCGATAAGGTCAGGATGGGGAAGCAGGTGACTGGACTGGATGGCTGGCTGGAGCTGGGGAAGGCGGCTGCTACTGCGAGTGGCAAGGAGGCCCCTCTACTGGGGGGTCAGCGTAGTGGGGCTGGCGGTATAGTGGCTGAGGTAGTGACTGCTGATGGCGGTGTGACAGGCAATCTGGAAAAAAATCCAAATATGACGGCTGATGGGGGACCTGGTCAGGGGAGCAGTGCGAGACCTGGAGATTTGGCTGATGGTGTGACGGACCTGGTGGCAGCCCCGTTACTCAAAAAATCTCGCTCGGAATTCGCCATCACATTGTGCTTCCGGGGCTTAGCAGTGATGGCAAAGATGGTGCTGGGGTCACATCCCTTTCACCTGTAACATTCGGGTGACACAAGATTCTGACAACACTTTCGGCAACATCTTCAAGTATCAGTGCTCTCAAGATGGCGAGCAATGTGCATTCTGGTGAGCATACTGAGCAGGGGGGACCCAGTGCCTTTGACTGGCAACATGTGGGGGGGGGTCGGGGTGCTGGTCTTG
>RBNI01004013.1:0-14791 GCA_003990745.1 Jimgerdemannia flammicorona
CTACCAATAACACTCCATCCACCTTTACTGCTACTCTTCCCCCACTCTTCTCTACAATCCTCCTTACTAGTCCCTTACATCCCCCCCCCTTGGGGCCCCAACCAATCCACCATGCCTTGAAGAGCTCAAGCATCAGCTCCTCCCACCTCACTACCCTCAGTCTCACTGGCTGCTGGGGGCCCACCTCAAAGATGCTCCGCCAGTGTTCCGCAAGCCCCACCCATATTGCAATGGTCCACCCAACTGTCAGCCACTCATTTCCCACCCCACCCACCAACCTTGACTGCAGTGCCACCCACTACCCACCCACCTCAGGGTCAGGCACTGACACTCCCAACCTCTCCCCAACTACCTTCCAAAAGTTCTCCATACTCTCACACTCCCCCAGCCAATAATCAGGAGTCTGCACCACTCCTCCCTCTTGTCCTACATTATAACACTCCTCACAATCAAAGACCCCTCCATCCACCAGATGGCCTACCCTAAAGTTTAGCATCACATTCAGACACAACATCCTCCACCATGCTACCCAGAGTTTTGGTGGGAGCCACCTTGACACAACCTTGACCCATGACCAGATGCCTGCCCAGTCCCATCTCTCCCTGATCCCAGCCCCCTGCCAGGGTTCCAGCCAAAGGTCCTGCCCCATACCCCTAAGGCACTCCATGCCCTCCCCTAAGCAGAAGTCCTTGACCAGATTCCCTCCCAATAAGAGCCTGTCCCACCTCCACATCGCCGGGCCCCAGTCCTCATCTCCTTCAGTACCTTGCCAAAGGATCCCAATGCAATGGCCCCATCTACCACTCTCCACCAGAATCCTTGATATCTCATCCTCCGGCTACCATCCAAGGCCACCAAGGACAGTAGATCCCCTGAGCCACCCCTTGGCAACACCCTTGCCTCCTACAACTGCTGCATAAGGGGCACCCATTCTCCTCCTCTCAACTCACTGGCCCTCTTCATCCACCATGCCCTCAAGCAGAATAGCCTCTTGGGAAAGTCTACCAGGCCAAGTCCTCTATGATCTACAGGGAGTGCTAGAACCTCCCAACCAATCTGACTCCAGCATCCAGCCCAGAGCCAAGAGCAGGCCATCTTGAGAAGCTTTTTAACCACCCACTTAGGGAAGTCCAAATGGTAGCCCAGATACCAAAGCTTTCATATCTAGTACATATTCAGAACAGTTACCCTTCCTGCCAGCGACACCTGTCTACCCCCCCAACTTGTCAGTACTTTCCCCCACTCTACCAACTTGCACTCCCACCACTCCTTGAGAAGGAAAGAGCCATATACCAAGAAATAGATACCCAAGTACTGTACCACTCCTCCAGCTGGGACAATTGTTCCAATGATGTCCCCACCTATGACTCCTTCTCCAAGGATGATTGTCTCACACTTGTGCCAGTTGAGTTTTGCCCCAGAATACCTCTCATACCACTCAACTATCTCCTTGAGCATAGCCACATCTGCCACCGAGCCCAACCCAACCACCATATTATCGGCAAAGGCCCCCACCTTCCAATTGATGCCCAAGATATTCAGTCCACCAACTCTTTGTCGGATCCAATCCAACAAAGGCTCCAGGGCAAAGGTATAAAGGATAGGTGACAGCGGATCCCCCTGAGGCACCCCCCTCCCCAAGGGGAAGGAAGCCCCCCTGTGTCCATTTGCCAGAATCACAGCCCTACTCCCTTCCAGTAATCTAATGAGTGACTGACAAATGCCCCCTGGTATCCCAATGCGCTCCAGTACCTTCTCCAACCATACTCTCTGGACCCTATTATAGGCCTTCTCCTGGTCCAGGAAGACCAAGCGGCCATCCACCCCTGCTGCCCTAGCACCTTCAATGATACCATGAACCCATGCCATGCCATCCCAGATCAGTCAGCCCCCCACAAAGCCTCGCTGCTCCTTCTCTAGCACCTGTTGGGCCACACCCTGTAGCCTCACCACCAGGATTTTGGTGACCAGCTTGCAGTCCATATCCAGCAGCATAATTGGCCTCCAGTTCTTCCAGTCCTCCTTATGCCCTTTGTCCTTGTACAGCAGAGATACCAGCCCCAACTGCTGCCCTCCAATCTACTCCCCAGTACTGATGACTGCATCACACATCAGTGACATCTCCTCCAGAGCCTCCTCTATGGATGCCATACATTTCCAAAAGTCCCAAGGCAAACCATCCTCTCCAGGTGCCATTCCCAGAGTAGTGGATGCCAGAACTCGAAGGATCTCCTCTCCCAAAACCAGTTGGCCAAGATCCCCCAACCCTGCTGCAGGTTCCAGGTATCACTCTTCCAGATGCCGCTCAATGTCCTGTGCCACCTCCCCTCCCTCCTCTTCACTCCAGAGGTTACTCCAGCAGGTGCTCAGCTGGCCAAGGATCCCCTGCACCCCTAATACCATCTCTCCCTCATCATTAAGGACTCCTTCCCACCAGTGTCTTGCTCTCCTAGCATGAAGGAGATAGGACAAAAACCTTGTGGGTCTTTCTCCCTCTTCCAATCCCTGCCACCGTAGCCTTGCTGCCAAGGCCTGAGCCTATACCGACTCCTCTTTCCTCAACAGATCCTGCAGCTCCCCCACTTCCAGCTTAGCCCACTTAACCTTCCAGTCCAATACTCCCTCCTCCTCCAGTAATCCAGCCCAATTCCAAAGTAGTCTTTCAAGTCTCCCAGATGCCCAACAGACTTGTCTCCTCCACTGAGCACCTTGCTCATTCCCCACTTCCCCCCAGTACCTCTGAGCCTCAGATTTCAGTCTCCGCTACCTATCCTCAATCCTCATCCTGGCTCTCTTCTAATTATTAACCTAGGACTGTACCACCACCACCCACGCATTCCACAGGTCCATCTCATCCAACAGCGAAGAGTTCAGATGTCAATATCCTAGTTCTTCTCTGCTCTCTCCAAACCTCCCGCTTCCCTGAATACTCCAGTGATCTGACCAAGGGCACCACTCAACCTCCATTGTCTCCCAGACTGTATTACCCCAACACTCAGCAGTCAGAATCCAATCAATCCTAGTACCAAGTCCCCCCACCCAGTGAGTATATAGACATCGATCCCCATCCTGCAGTCGCATTGCATCCACCAGTGAGCTGAGTCTCTCCACCTCTTCCCAGTCCTCCAATCCCCCACTCCTTCCTGCCATGCCCCATCCCCCATCAGTTCTGTCCAGCCAACTCTCCCATACCATATTAAAGTCACCCCTCAGACAATCCACCCCAGTCTCAACCAAGAGCCCAGAATCCCACAGATCTCCAATCCATACCACTCAGGTCCCCCTCTCAGCTGGGTAATAGCAAGATCCCACCACAATGGAGTTTCAACCAGGCCTCCGCCATATCCCCCACACTAATCTACTACCCCAATGTCCAGTGTCTGCAATGTCCCCTTTTCCCTTCCTAACCAGGATTCCCACTTTACCCTGCCAAACTGCCACCCCACCCCACTCTCGTATCCATTCCAGACTATCCTCCTCTCTCTCATACCATACATCTTGAAGTAAGAAGAGATCCACCTCCAGTTTCTTCAGCCATCCAAAAATCATACTTCGCCTCCCAGTCCCCCTAAGCCCATTGATGTTCATAGAAAAAATGTTGGTTGTACTATTCATAGTGAAGTATTTGATAATGGCAATATCTCCACATCTACAATTCCATGCTCACTTCCTCTCCAGCTAGATCCAGGTTATGTTCCGCTGTAATCTTATCCTCTACATTCTGCTGTTTGTCCAGAGCTGCCAACAATTCCGCACAGTCCTCACCATCCACCATCTCCATTGATGTCTGGTGCTCCTCGCACACTACCTGCCACTTTGCTAGTCCCTTCCACGGCCCCCACAGATAAGCTGCCCTTTCATTAGCAATACCCAAGAGTGTCACCTCCCTTGCCTCGGTAACCTCATACTCCTCCATCTCCAGAAGAGCTGCCATCATCTCATCTCTCAACTTCCTCACAACCTCCTCCCCTCACAGTACTCACCCCCAGAAGTCCTCACTGATCACCCTGAAATCGATCTCTCTCAGTTCCTCAGCTGCCACATTTTGCAGTGCCCTCAACAGTCACTTCTCCCCCCCAACTATCTCCTCTGCCTGTGCCAAATCTGCCTCTCCCTCCTTCCTCTCCTCAGTTTGCATGGACTCATCCCAACTATCCTCAGACACATCCTCCAACTCCCCCTCTCTCACCTCGGGAACACCATAATGGATCTCATTATCAACTACCATCGCTGTGTCCACTACCACCTCCTCCAGCCCCTGTCCCCCACTCTTCTTTGCCTTCCCCCCTTGCTGCCCAGTCTCCACCCAGATGCTAGCAGTCGCTCCAGCACCCTCCTCCATAGCCCCTGCCTTCTGACCCCCATTCAAACTGGCCAGCAAATCCTTCTGCAGCTATCTTCCCTTTGCCTTCTCCCAGAGCACCTTGTCCATTCACACCTTCTTGCCCTCAATCACCTCCACTACCATCCTAGCTTCATAAGCCCTCCAAGCCCTTTGCCTCCTCTCCACAGCTCCTGCTAGGTCCTCAAGCACCTCCAGCAGGTCCTCTTCTTCTTCCTCTGACCCCTTCACCCTCAATACCTTGCACTCTGCCAGGCCCCACTTCAGCACCACCAGCCAGTCCCTAGCCTTCCCAGTATTCTCCATTCCAAACAGCCTCAGCCTGATGTCCACATCTCCTGTCCTGAGCTCAGTCCCCTCCCATACCCTGAACCCAATATCGACTACCTCGTCATACTCCTTCACTACATCTATGACCAGCTTCCTTGCCCATTCCTTCTTCACTATCAGCAAAACCGCAATCACCAGATGAACTACTCGGGGATCCCAATGCATACATCTTACCATTGGTACTGAAATCTCTCCAACCACCACATTCTTCTCCACTGCCTCCAGCAGTAAATCCTCCTCTTCAAACCTCACCTCGACTGTCTCCAACTTCTTTAAGAACTTAACCAAGGCCACACCCTTCACCTCGCTTGCCAACAGCCCCAGCACCATCTTTGCCATCACTGCTAAGCCATGGAAGCACAGTGTGACAGCGAATTCTGATCGAGACTTTTTGAGTAATGGGGCCACCACGAGACCTGTCACACCATCAGCCAGGTCCCCAGGTCTCATGCTGCTCCCCTGTCCAGGTCCCCCATCAACCGTCACATCTGGATTTTTTTCCAGATTGCCCATTATACCAACATTAGCAGTCACTGCCTCAGCCACTACCCCTCCAGCCCCACTATGCTGAACCCTCAGTGGAGAGGCCTCCTTGCCACTCGTGGTAGCAGATGCCTTCCCCAGCTCCAGCCAGCCATCTAGCCCCATCACCTGCTTTCCCATCCTGACTTTATCTGCAAAAGATATCCTCCCTCCCCCATGTGGTCTTGCGCCTCCTCTGCCACCACCCCCAGCCCCACGTCCCCTTATCAAAGTACCTGGCATGCTAATACCAGCACCTTGACCCCCTCCCACATGTTGCCAGTCAAAGGCACTGGGGCCCCCCTACCCAGTACGCTCACCAGAATGCATGTCACTCACTATGTTGATAATACCAATACTTGGAAACGTTGTCGAAAGTGTTGTCTGAAGTTTGTATTACCTGAATGTTACTGGTGAAAGGTGGACTGATGCTTCGTGACTTTTGGCCTTGTTTGGTACTATGTCTGAAGAATCCATAGAATGTCCTTTCATCATCATTTTCTTCAGTACTATTTCCTTGATACATTTCCTTATTTATGAGACTTGTTATCATAGTGGTATCTGTGAGAGTGCTGCTCTCATGTATGGCTGTGATGACAATATTATATATATTTAGAGTCTCTTTGTGAGTACTATAATCTTATCTTCATTACTAATGCAATCTGTAGACATACTGAGGGAATTCACTTGATTCACCAGATCATCAACATGACTAGTATATTTGCAGATGTTCTTCTTGGGCTTCATTCAAAGATTGAATAGCTGAGATTTTAGATGGAATTTATTCAATATAGATACTTGTATATGATGATTGTATAGAGTTTCTATACTTCATTAGCTATATCTGTATATATTATAAGCTTCATTTATAAGTTTGACAATATGAATATAATCTCACATAATGCTCAGCTATTATTTGCAGGGTCATAGTCTTGAATCTGTGCTTGTGGCTTCATGTACTCTATCAAGCCACAATTATTAAAGAGATTTATCATATGGAATGCCCAGATGGTATAATATTTTCTATCAAAGATCAGGATAGACCTCTTTGCTATATTGATACTTATGATAGAGACTGTTCTTATTGCTGGAACACTTGTGGTTGGCATATTCATATTGCTTACATTACTAGATTGACTGTCTGCCATTTCTAGCATATATTGTATAGTGTATATTTACAAGGTATATGTATTTTTTTTTTATTTTTTTTTTGCTATATCTACTTAGTACTAGTGGGGCTTATAATCTTTGTTGAAAAGAGGGGTGTTTTTATTAAACTTATATAGAACACATATTTCACATATTACTGATAGATAATATATGTAAAACTGATGATATCACCAATTTTAATATTGATATATCAAGTTGCCATCCTAATAATATCCATATTACTATTGCTAAAAGAGTGTATAAGTTATCTAAAGATAATAAGCCAGCTCTAGCTCATTTCTAAGAAGTAGTCCTAAAAGACTTTGAATACATCAAAAGATATTATTGAGAGAATATAATAATACAAATTGCACAGTATAAATAGATACAACTTATAGAAGCTTGGAAGTTTAAGTAAATAGTATACTTTAGAGATAAAATATATTTATAACAGTTGATTCAAATTAGAAATCTGAATTATAGGAGTAGATATCTGATTATAATATTTGAACCCAATCTCCAAATATAGTATAGCCATATAAATAGCAGTTATTTTTTAAATATCAAGATTTAACAGATATTGAAATTTGACAATTATCAAAATTTTACAGATATCAAGAATCTATACTTGCAAAAAGTAACTCATAGTTATAACTTAGCTACCTTATAGCTAATAAACTTATATATATATCTCTAGTATCTAGAGTAAATAAATATCAGATTAAAATAGTTTAAAGTAAAGAGAACGTAAGAGAACTAGTAAGCCTGCAGACAGATATACTCAAACTCATACCTTTGCACTCTGAGGACTCTGTAAGAGTTAGAATAAGATCAAGTTTATAAGATATAGAAATCTACTATATTTTTAAGATTAGATATTCACTATATTACAATAAGTATTTTAGAGAGAAGTAGTTTATTAATATATTAATATTATTAATATTAATAAAAAAAGAATTATTATTATAAAAGATATTAATAATAATAATAAATTATATTTTATTAAATATTAAAATAAAAATTAATATAATATTTAATAATTTTATAATATTATTTTATAATATTAAGGTAAATATTTTTAACAAAAGTAACTAAATTTTAATATTTTCTAATAATAACTTAAGTATCTTAAAGAAATACTTAAACTTTAAATAATTTTTAAAGAATTCTAAAAGAAAGAATTTTGAATTTATTTAAGTAAATGAAGAGAATATTTATACAAAATCTAAATAAATAAAATAAATAAATAAATTAAATTAAATTATAAAAAAAAATATAAAGATAAATTTTGATTAAAATAATTAAAAAAGTTTTATTATATTTTAAGAAGTATTTATAATTAGCTAAGATATAATATTTATTATATATTAAAAAAAGATAAAAGTATTCTAACAATGACTTAGTATTAGAAAAAGAATTTTAGATATTTAAAATATATTAAAATATTATATAATATTTAAGAAATATTAAAATGAAATAAAATTACTACTAATTAAGTAAACTATTATAATCAACTTATACTGATAGAATTAATATATTATAGATAATTAATTGACTATTAGTTCTAAGTTCTGGATTCTTGAGAGAAAGTACTAAGTTCTAATTATCTATTATAATAGATTAATAAGTCAGGTCTGAGAGTTATATAATAAGAAATCCACTTTATTCTTATATTTAAGGAAACTAGAGCTAAGGTAATTATATACTCAGTATAGAGAATATTTATACATATTTGAGACTATGACTAAATATAATATACTGGATATATCTATATATATTTATACTATTTTAGGTAACTATGACTATTAGTTAGAATTTCTATAAGAATTTCTATTGAAATTTCTATAGAGTAGTTTGTAGATATATAATAATTTATTACATTCTTCTCTTCTTTCTCTTTACCTACTCATTAAACTTAATACTAAACTCTAGATACTTATCAAACGGAAGGGCAGTATACTAGACTACTTAAAAAACAATATTGCTCTATTATTTATCATTCAAATTGACAATATTCTCAGTGAATACTCTACAGAGGTAGTTGAGAACTTGGGGTTAGATGCAGAAAAGGATATAAAGTCTTTTAATAACTATATAGATATAGTTGTTAATGAAAATACAGGCTTATTGTTTGGTAGTACTAAGAGTAACTTATTGATAGATACATAAGATATCCTATCTTATAGTACTCTATTAATTCTTATTAATAGTGAAATATCTGAAAATATTGAATTCTTCCAAGATATTATTGGGCTTCATATTGGATCTAAGTCTCTGGAGATTCTTATAGAGTTCTATTGATATTTGATAGTTATAAGTAATGCTCCAATAAATTGAATTAAATTGAATTTGATCCAAATTTAATTCAATTTAATCAAATCAAAAATCTAATTTGATTTAATTTAAATTAAATCAAAGACTAATTCAATTTGAGATTTGATTCAAACTCTATTTTTCAAATATAATAACTTGATGATAATACATCCAAATTTAACTAATTTTAGCTTATTAGATTTTCCTATATATAAGAAATATAACAAGCTAATGATTATTAAATTTGTATATATTTTTATTAAGTTATTATATTTCAAAAAAATAGAGTTTGAATTGGACCTTCAATTCAATTTAAATTTGATTCAATTTAAACTTTATTTGATTCAAATGACTCTAAATTCAATTTGATTTAAATTGATTTGATTTATTTAAGAGTACTAGCCATAAGGATAGTGATAGTAATCTTATTCTTAATTTGTTCTCAGTATCATTACTGAGTACTTATATTGAGAGTAAGTTATCTATATAAGAATATTTCAGAATATTTATACTTCTCTTTATCAGAGGTATTCTGAGTATAACTATCATTTGGAAATTCTATTGAAATTTCTATTATATTAGATATCTGTATCAGATTATTACTTCTTCTATATTTTGTAAAAAATTATCTTCTTTTTTCCAGATAGTATTATACTTGGAGTATCCTTTCCATCTTATGAGATAGTACCAGGTGAGCTTGGCAGCTTATCCAAATCTGTAATCCTTATAATTCAAAATATAGTTTACTTTATATTTTAATTATTAATTAATAATTACTAGATCTAGACATAGTATAGTTCTTTCTTTCAAGATATTTGGAATATATGGCTAAAGTTGAGATATATGAAATACTGAGTAATTATTTCTAGTATTATTGAGAGTTCTAACTTATATATGATAGTTTATATTTTTCAAAGATCTTAAATAGTCCAATATAGTAGAGTTTAAGCTTTTATTTTTAGATCTATATTATCTAGAGTCAGATGCTGAGTACTAAGTAATACTTATTCTTCTTTTTCATAAGTAACTTCTTTTCTATTTTTATCAGTATATATTACTTATATTCTTTGTACCTTTATGAGGATATCTTATACCTACTAAATGTTACCTTATATAATATTAGTAATTTCTTATATAGCAGATACTGTAATTTAAGTGACAACTATCAGAGTTGTAGATATTGTCCATAGTTCAGATATAATAAAATCATCTTAGTACTTATACTTAAGCTATTATTGTTTATAAATTTAGTTAGGATTAGTTTTTTATTTTAATTATTTTACTTATAGCTATAATAGATGCTAAGCATCTACTTCAGAGTTCAATTGGTTCTTTTTGTTTAGCTATCTGTTTATAGGTAATATACTATAGATATTTTTAGTTATACTTTTAGGCTCTTGAAGAGTGCTTACTAAAATTTACTTATGAATTTTGCATCTTAATCTAAGATGATTACTGATGATAATCTATGAAGATAAAACATATTATCAATAAACAGCTATGCTGTTACTGATACTGTTATAGTAGTAGTTATTGTAATAAAGTAAGTCTGCTTGCTGAGATAATCAATAAAGACAATAATTACAACCTTTCTCTTTTTGGTTTTTGGCAAATAGACAATAAAGTCCATTCTGATATAGTCTCAATTTCAGATAGAAATTAGTAGTGGCTATAGTATACTAGTTAGTACCTAATTACTAGACTCATATCTTTGACAAATATTGCAGGATATAATATAATTCTTAATGTTAGATATTATTTTATTTTAGTAAAAGTCTCAGGCAATATACTTGTATGTCTTATCAAATCTCATATATCTAGCTATAGATATATCATATTAATCTAGTAGGATTTATAAGTAGATAAGAGTATCAGAGATCTAAATTCTTATATTATCGAGATACATATATCTATTTTGGACAGATATATTCTTATAAATCATCTTCATGATATTGCTACTCTCTTTGAGGATTTTTTTAGCAATTTTTTATATATTGGTATCCTTGATATACTTCTTCTTAACTTCTTCAAATAGACTGATAACAATATTGCTTATTATAGTGAAGTTGTCTTTCTGAGTACTCTAAAAAAGTATATCAGTTACTTTATTCTTAGTTTCAGCAATATACTTGATTTTGATATCAAAGAGTACAAGAATCTGCATCTATCAGACATGTCTTTCTGTAAGAATTAGTTGTGTCTGAATATATTAAAGAGCTTAATAGTCTGTCTATAAGGTAAACATTTTGCTGAGGAGAAATATCTCCATACTTGCAAAGATCAGATGATAGTAAGGAGTTCCTTATCATGCATAGTATGGTTTCTTTTATGTTTATTATATTCCTGGGATAGATAGGTGACAGGGTATTTATATTAAGTCAGGATAGCTCTAATAGTGATATTTGAAGCATCTATAGTAATTATAAAGGATTCTGTTAGATCAGAACTAATAAAAATTAGTACATCAGTCAGTATTCTCTTGAGGGTGTTCATAGTCATAGTGCATCCTTTTGCCTATTCTTTTTTGACATTGGCTCTCTTTCTGGTAGGGCTTATGAGTAGAGAAGCAATTGTGGAGAATTCTGAAATAAATCTCCTAAAATATCCTACTAGTCTATTGAATCCTTATAGAGACTTGAGGGTCTTTGGGATAGGCCAATTTTGGATTACTTGGGTCTTCTTAAGATTGACAGCAATACTATTTTCTGAGATAATGTTTCCTAGGTTTTCAATTTCCTTCTTGAAGAAATGGTATTTCTTCCTTTTTGCTGAGAGCTTATATTCCTGGAGTGTGTTAAAATCTTTTCATATGTGTTATTGGTTGATGATACTACTTGTGCTATAGGGTGGTCATTTCATCATCACTACCTTCTAGTTCTGATTCTGGTTCTGATTTACTTTCTGAGTTATTGCTGGAAGCTATTGTGTACAATTTCAAATGCATTACGTCTGAACGCCACCAATCTCCCAAACAGTACTTGCTGCTTCATACTATGCCTTTCGAGCTTGTGGCCGTTGGTGTCAGGAATGTCAACATTGTCGTAATAGTGTACGACATAAGTCCTGTTTTTCACTTCACTGATGCTTCGGAGTTTCCATAGAAATTCACATAGAAGGTTGTTGATAATAATCAGCCTGTTTCGCGAAAAAATCTTTGTACAATTGCGTGTATGACGGAAGGACAAAAAAGCTGGGTGTTAGGAATGTCATCAGCGCTCGTCGTTTGACAACCCATTTTGATGGAACACCAATGACGGATATAAATGAAGGTAAATATCCATATATTTCAAAGAATTAATACATCGTCGTATATACAAGCCAAGTGAATAATGTAAAAATACAAAACCATGGTGTTATCAAGCTAGAATATATGTCATATGTTGCACACATTATATGGATTTTTGGATAGCGAATCATTGTTCATTCTATTATACGAGGTATGTGACGATTCCGCTTAATACCGAAATATATTTTATAATTTATTACGTCAGTCGCATATAGTATGATGATATACACCCATGTGCATGCTCGGCTCTGTGCCTTTGTGATCGTATGCAGTGTCACTTTGTCGGGAATTTATCGAAGATATTCTGATTGCAAGCAATCATGCACTATGGTCACGATATATCGCAGCGCTACCAATTTAAAAGGGAACGATTTCGAATATTGTCGAGCGGCATGAATCTCATTTATATGACCTCATCGTATCGGCGCGAATTTGTATTATCAGGTTGGCTTTGATCTAGTTCTATACCGGTGCGTTAGTAATCAATGGCGTGAGATCACATAATGTCAATAAGGTACGCTCATATTGTCAATGACCACCCGTTCTCTCTCCTTCCACAAATGTGCTAATTGAAATATTCATTATAATATATTATTGCTCTTCCAAAGAAATAACAAAAAAAATTGTGGCGATGCCAACCCTCGCCCTAATCCTTTTTTTTTTTTTTTTTTTTTTTTTTCCATACTAAGTGGCACCAGGCAAAACCTAAGAGTTGTCGAACCCACAATGAGAATGATGTATTCATACGTGAGGGAATACGTGTCATTTACATTGACCAAGTAAATGACGGAGAGAGGTTAGCAAAGCCTGATAAAATACGAAATTGTTTTTAATCTTAGCGCGGTGAATGCTCAATGCTCAAGAAAGCTCCTCCAATGAGAGCGCGGGGAACGACAAACTGCAAACATCCAAATGACTAGGTGAGATACGCCTGAAGCAGACATAACAGCGAACATGTCAGAGCAAAGCAAGCCTTCACGTGGACTGAGAGAAAACGAAATGATTTTAATGCAAATAAAACGGAATTAAATGCGTAGGGTTTGACTGGTTGGAAGCGTATATACGCTTCCAGGACCGCCAATTCGCGAAAGGGGCCGTTTGTTACCATACATATAAGAACTGGGATGGGTGGGGGGTGGGTGGCCCAAAAGTTGCTAAGTTGCTAAGTTGCTAAGTTGTTTTTTAGCGTAGTGTACCAGTTGAATGTAGAGGTCAAAAGAATGGTAATGCAGAAAAATCTCTATGAGGCTTACACCTAAAGTGCGGCTAGAACTAAAAATTGAACTGATTGACTATATATTGCCTAGTTTGAACTGCGTTTATGAACATAAACTTCGGCAAAGTTAACTTTAAGCAATATACACTCGAATCAGTTCCAGTTTTAGTTCTTGGCATTCTACGTCCCATCCCTGTTCTGACAGAGCGGTTATATGTATGGTAATAAATGGCCCCTTTCGCGGCGGTCCTGGAAGAGTACGCTTCCAACCATCCAAACCCCACACTTTATGTGCATTACAATCGATTAGTTTCTCAGCTCACGCAAAGGGATACATTGTTAACCGTTGTTTTGTGGTTAATCGTGTCTATGATTAATTGTCGTCCCGCGGGTAATCCTTGTTCTGGTATTCCGAACTGGGGTGAATCGCCATTCTGCGGTTAACCGTCATTCTTTAATCGTGGATCTACTTTAAATTGACAATCGTCGTTCTGCGAATAATCGTCAATTCCGCCAAACGACTATTAGAGTTTGGCATTATCTGGGTGGCGTAGGTCCAGACCCGGGTAAATTACTCATCGAATATGCAGTGGAAACCCATTTTAACAAAAAATAGCGAATTTTTTTATATAAGACGGTCACTCTTTGGTGCGCTTCGCTCTACACACATTTTCTAAACCTATAAACATTACTAACCCATACCGGCGGACCCGACGTTTTGACTGTGTCTACCTTGGAGATCCCTACTCAAGTCGGTGCTGGTGAAATCTTGGTCAAGAATTTCGTCGTTGGTGTTAATTTCGTCGGTAAGGGGGATTATTGCTCTTACCCAGCCTTTCTTGAATAGTCGCAAGTCCTAATGTATTCACTTTGGTTTTTTAGACATTTTGTTTCGCAATGGTTTCATACCTGCTCAATTTCCGATCAACTTGGGTATGGAAGGTAGTGGTATTGTTGAGAAGGTTGGTGCAGGCGCTAACTTTCAAGTTGGGGAAAAAGTCGCGTAAGTATATACTCACTGCCCCTCCCCCTCAAAAAAAAATAAAAAAAATAAAAAAATATGAGAAATGTTTACTTGGACCTCTGTGACAAAGCAAAAGAGTAAACGCATCTGATAAATTCTACAAAAAAAAAAAGGTATCTTGGTGTCGGCGTACACTCCTATGCCGGGTACACCGTTGTCCCAGCCAATGAGGTTGTCAAAGTTCCCGAAGGTCTTTCATTTGAAGATGCTGCTGCTGCTATGATGCAAGGTAGTCCACTCTCCAAAACCAAATCATATTATGCATTAAATGTGAATTGTTGGGTTAAAAAATTATATAACCACCTCAAACCAGGTATAACCGCTCACTACTTGGTCGAAGATACCTATAAAGTGAAAAGGGGCGACTGGGTTTTGATCCATGCTGGTGCTGGTGGCGTTGGTCAACTGCTTACGCAATTGGATATAGTTGTGAACGTAGTTCAAAATGCAGCAAAGTGGCCATTGTGCTTAACACTTGTGTGTCTAACATTCATCGCGCAATGCAACTACCATCTTAGATTAGTCAGTTTCAATCGCTTCCTGCACCCTACCATGCGCTTAAACATTCATGCAACGTAATCATGCAATCCACCATCTTAGCTTAGTCAG
>RBNI01004014.1:0-14786 GCA_003990745.1 Jimgerdemannia flammicorona
TATAGTTACTTAGACTCTGCCATTTATTACCCATCTATTAATAAGTTTACAGGATACCCTCCCACTACCTGATCCCCATAGGGGTGCCACTCCCCTCACCTATACGAATAAAGACCACTTTCTCACCTGCAACTCTAACCCTCCCCCCACTCTGTCTACAGATTTTCTCTACCAAATAATACTTTCAACCCCCCTGCAACCCCCAACCAAGCCACCAGTCTGTTAAGGTGTCTTCCATAAGGCTACACCATCTCAGCAGCCTGATCTCTGAGCCAAGTATCCTTCCATCCTCAAAAACAAATAACCAGTAACTGGCCAGCCCCATCCAAATGGCCAAAGCCCAGCCTAATGTCAGCCATTCCTTTCCCACCCCCCCCCTCCAATCTATTTCTTAAATCCTCCCATTGCTCCTGTATACCAGCTCCCCTATACACTACCCCCAAATGATCCCCAATGTTCTGCCAAAAGATACTAAGTACCTCACACTCTCCTAGCCAATATTTAGGTATCTGCACATATCTCCCTTCCTGCTCTACATTATTATACTCTTCATAGTTGAAGCAACCTCCCTCGATAAGATGACCTGAGTGGAAGTTGAGCATGATATTCCACCTCAGCATATGCCACCAGACTACCCAGTACTTCAGCAGCAGCCACCTCCTCACCTCAGCACTCCAGACCCAAATACTATGCCAGTCCTACTCCTCACCGATTCCTACTCCTTACCAACTGCTAGGTCACAGGTCTTGGCCTGGTCCCCATTGGTATTCAATCCCATCACCAATGTCAAACTCAATTAAGGGAATACCACCCAGTAACACTCGGTCCCATCTCTACATCACTGGGTTCCAAGCTGCCTCCCCTTCATTTCTCTGCCACCTAATTCCAATGTGGTGCACCCCCTCTGCCACTCCCTACCAGAAGCCTTTGTATCGCAATTGTTCAGTATTCTGAAGGCCCACAAGTGCTAGGAGATCACCAGTTAAACCTCTCGGAGAGGATCTCATCTCCCAGACTTTCTGCAGTAGAGAGACCCAACCACTCCCTCTTAACTCCACTGCTCTCTTCAGCCACCACACTCTCAAGCAGTATAGTCTCTTAGGAAAGTCCACCAGCCCAAGTCCCCTACTTGCCACTGGTAAGGACAAGATCTCCCAGCTGATCTGACTCTGCCTTCCAGCCCAGATCCACCCCTTGGCCAGCTTCATCAATTGCTTCACCACCTAAGCTGAGAAGTCCAGATGATAAGCCAGATACCACAACTTCAGCAGCCAATAGATGTTCAGAATCAAAATGCATCCTGCCAGAGACAATTGGCAGCCTCCCCAACTCCACAGAACCTCCTCCCAGATGCCAACCTGCTGCTCCCACCAAAGCCTGGGCAGAACTGACCCATATACTGACAGATAAATACCTAAGTACTATACTACCTCACCAGCAGGGACAATGGTACCAATAATCTCCCCTCCTACCAGACTATTGCTTAATACCATTGTTTCACACTTATGCCAATTAAGCCTAGTCCTGGAGTTCGCCTCATACTACTCCACTGTCTTCTTGAGCTTCTTCACATCCACAATTGATCCCAGGCTGACCACCATGTTATCTGCAAATGCCCCTACTTTCCACCCAATGCCAAAGATAGAGAGCCCCACTATCTTCTGCCTGATCCTGTCCATGAAGGGCTCCAGAGAAAGAGTGTACAAAATGGGAGACAGTGGGTCCCCCTGGGGCACCCCTCTACCCAGGGGAAATGCTACCCCTCTATGTCCATTACACATGAGAGCAGCCCTACTTCCTTCTAGTAGACTGACCATGGCTGTCCTGAACTGGTGCAGGACCCCAATCCTATCTAATACTTTCACCAGCCAGACCCATCGCACTTGGTCATAAGCCATCTCCTGGTCCAGAAAGACCAGATGCCTATCCAGTCCACTGGCTCATGTCTCTTCAATAACTCCATGAACCCATATTGTGCTATCTCTGATTAGCTGGCCTTCCACAAAGTCCCTCTGCTCATTACCCAAGACTTGCTGGGCCACCTTTTGCAATCTTGCAACCACTACCTTAATAACCAACTTTCTGTCCAAATCTAGTAGCATAATCGGCCTCCAGTTCTTTCAGTCCTCTCACCTTCCTTTGTTCTTATAAAGCAATGTCACCAGTCCCAGATCCTGATCTCCCACCCATCTCCCCATCTGTAGAATCCAATCATACAGTGTCGTCATCTCTCCCAGTACTTCTGGGACTTCCACTATCTTTTTCCAGAAGTCTCAGAGCAGACCATCCTCCCCAGGCACTGTACCTAAAGTTGTCGTGGCAAGAACCTGGCAGATCTCCTCCTCTTGTACCAGTAGTACTAAGTCATCCAGCCTATCTGCTTGTGTAGGGTGCCAATCCTCTAACACTTGGTCAATGTCCTCAGTATCTGCCCCACCCTTCTCCTCACTCTACAATCTACTCCAATGCTCCTTTAATGATCCAAGAATGTCTTGTACACCATGTATCAATATACCATCAGTATCAAGCACTCCCTCCCACCTCTGTTGCACTCTTCTCATCTGAAGGACTCTTGTGAGGAACTTTGAGGGCTGCTCTCCTTCCTCCAACTCCTGTCAATAAAGCTGCACTGCCAGACCCTGGACCCTTATCTCTTCCTCATTCCACAGCACCTGTTGTAGTTCAACCACCTCCATTCTTACCCTTATCAATCTCTAGTCCTCCTCCCCCTCCAATGTCACCAGTCTTGCCTAGTCCTCCAAGAGTCTAGACAGTCTACTAGAAGCCCACTACACCTGCTGCCTTCTCTGTTTCCCAGCCTCCTTACCAGCCTCACTCCAGAAGGTCCTGGCCATCTCCTTCATCCTCATCCACTGAATAGCAACTGGGGCACCTTCTTGCCTCCAGCACTCTACTTGCAGTTAAATGTCTTCAGCCCACTCATCCCACTGGATCTTATCATCTAGTAAGGAGGAATTGAGATACCAATGTCCAGGCCCATCCCCACTCTCCCCAAAATGTCCCTGCCCTAAAAGCCCCCAATGATCTGACCAAGAATACCATTCCACCTCCAGCGACTTCTAAACATCCAAGCCCCAGCAGCTAGCTGTCAGAATTCAATCAATCCTCATCCCCAGACCCCTGGCCCAGTGTGTGTACACCCTCCTATCCCCCCAATATTCTCTACCTGCATCCACCAGAGCACTCAGTCTTTCCACTTCCTTCCATACTGCCAGTCCTCTACTCTGACCCTCAGCTCCTCATTCTCCATCAGTTCTATCCCTCAACATGTCTCAGACTATATTGAAGTCCCCCCCAAGCATATCCACCCCAACCTCCACAAGAATTCCACTCTCCTGTAGGCCCTTCACTCAATTCACATACTTACCCCATACTACAGGGTAGTAACAAGAGCTCACTGTGACTGGCTCCCAACCTGTGCATATCTACTCTCTCCAGACCAATCTATCCCCCCAGCTCCATATATCCCTTATCTCCCCTCTGCCTTTCCACACCAGAATCTCAACCTTGCCCTTCCAGACTGCCTCACCTCCCCACTCCTTCATCCATTCTAGTCTATCTAAGTCATCCTCACACCTGATATCCTGCAAGAGGAAGAGATCGGCCTCCAATCCCTTCAGTCAAGTAAAAATATTCTTATGTCAATAAGCATCCTATAACCCATTCATATTCAAAGAAAAAATATTGGTTGTACTATTCATAGTGAAAAATGGTGTATTATTAAGCTTCCTCTACTACTCTATGTTCATCTCCTCCTATGCCAAGTCCAGATTATGTTCCATAGTCACCATCTTCTCTTCAGCCCTCTGAGCCTCCAGTCCAGCCAACAGCTCATTCATCTCTCCATCTGCCTTCTCCTCAAATTCCTTGCAGTACTCCAGGCAGACTTTCTGCTAGAGCTGCAGTCCATGACACTTGGTCTAGCAGTATTCAGCTCTCTCTCCTGCAACTCCTGCCATCTCTGCCTCCTGCTCCTTATCTACCTCATAGCCCTCCTCCTTCAGATACACCACAAGAATTTCCACCTTCAATGCTATCACCACCCCCTCCCCCTGCAGGATTCTCGCCCAATGCTTGTTGCTCATTACCCTCAAATCCACCTCTCCCAGCTCCTTAGCCACTAGGTTGTTCATCATTCTGCACATCCAAAGTAGGTTCCCCACCTCCTTTCCTCCAGAGGTCACTGGCCTCCCACCATCCAGCATTGTAATGTCAGCCCCAGTACTCACAGCCTTGTCCCACTCCTCTGAGATATCTATCAGTTCCTCCTCACTGACTGCCACCACTTGTCCCCCTTTTGCTACCTCTGGGACTCCAAATTGCACTCGCTGGGCCCCCTGTATCAGCATATCCTCCACTACCCTGCTTTGGGAAGCTGGGCCCACCTAATAAGAGGAGTAGGGATAGGAGAGTCCTCCCATGTCTCATTTCAAACCTCCAGTGTACTATCTGCATATGAGTCCTTGCCAGTTGCCTCCCTGTTCTTGCCAGTCCCCTTCCCAGCACTCCTACTTCCCTCACCTGCCCAGACACTTGCTTTGGCCCCCCCCATATCTACCATCCTGCTCATATCCTTCTGAGGCCCACCCTTCATCTTCGCCAGCAGTTCCCTCTGTCTCTTACATTCCTGATCTCATTCCCACTGCTCCTTGCTCACTCAAATCTACTTTCCATCCACTACCTCCAAGTGTGTCACCTTCTCAAAGGCCCTCCAAGTCTTTGCCTGCCATTCCACCACACCACTCAACTTTTCCAGTACTTTCAATAGGTCCTCTTCCTTCTCCTCACTCCCCTTCACCCTCATCACCTTATATATGATCACCTCCCAAACTATACCAGAAGGCCAGTCCCTTGCCTTCCTAGTGGCCACCTTTCCTGCTAGCCGAATCCTCACATCCACATCTCCAGTTCTGAGCAAGGTCCCCTTCCAGACTCTGAATCCAATATCCATCACCTCTCTATACTCTACCATGACCTCCTCAACTCTCTTTCTTATCTCCATCACTATTACTGTGGGCACCCCTTTCACCAGCAGTTGGACCACTCTGGGGTCCCATTTCAGGTATCATGCCATTGAAATACACACCTCCTCAACTATCAATCCAACCTTCAACACTTCTTCCAAAGGCTCAGCCTCCTCAAAGCCCACCTCCACTCCCTCTAGTCCCTTCAAAAACTTTATAGATACCACTCCAGCCACCTGCTTAGCAATCAGCCCTAGTACCATTTTCACTATCACTGCTAGGCCCCAGAAGTACAGTGTCACTATAAATGCCGAGATCAATTTCTTGAGTAATGGTGCCACTGCCAGGCCCATCACACTATCTGCCAAATCTCCTTGTCTCTCAGGCCCCAGTCACTCAGCCACACCATCTACAGTCACATCTGGATTTTTTTCCAAATTAGTAGTCTCATCTCCATCAGCCATCACACCCCCCCAGCCACTATACCTCCAGTCCCACTGTCCCCTCTGCCAAGGACTACTCCCCCATATACTGTTGCCTTCTCCATTTCCTTATCTTTCCTCAACCAACCCTCCAGCCCTGATGTCTGCCTTCTCCCCTTCACCATCTCAGCAAAGCTCACTCTCCCAGATTCCTGTCCTCTACTACCACCTCTTTCCCTACTATGTTCACCTGCCAGCAGCCCCCTCATACCTCCCTCCAGACCAGGGCCTCTCCCTATGTGCTGCCAGTCGAACATGCTCAGGCTGCCCTACTCAGTACATATCTCAGATTGCCTATCAGTCACCATGTTACTAGTCTCTTTTCTTCAAAAACAATATTGTAGTTACTTTCCAAAAGTTGTGTAATCTAAGAAGTACTGGAGAGAGATGGGAAGGTCTTGTCCTTACCAGTGGTAAGAGGAGGACTTGAGCTAGTTGACTTTCAAAGAGGCTGTACTGCTTGAGAGCATAGTGGTTAAAGAGAGCAGTGGAGTTGAGAGAGGGTGACTAGGTCCCCTTATTACAGAAGGTCTGAGAGATAAGGTCCTCACCAAGAGGCTCAACAGGAGATCTACTATTCTTAGTTGAGCTTTGGAACACTGAACAATTGAGATATAAAGGCTTCTGGTGGAGGGTAGTAGAGGGGATACACTGTATTGGAATTTATTGACAGAGAAATAAAGGAGAGGTACCTTGGAATCTGGCAATATAGAGATGAGACTGAGTATTGCTGGGAGGCATTTCCTTAATAGAGTTTGATATTAGTGATAAGATAGAGTACCAAAGGGGGCCAGGTCAGAATCTGTGGCCTAACAGATAGTAGGTGGTAGATATTGGAGAGGAGTGGAACTGGTATAGAGTCTGGGCCTAAAGTGTTGAGGTGAGGAGATAGATACTGCTGAAGTACTGGGTGGTCTAGTAGTGCATACTGAGGAGGAATGTAATACTCAACTTCTGCTCAGATCACCTTATTAAGGGGGGTTGTTTTGACTGTGAGGAGTGCCACAATGTAGGGCAAGAAGGGGGATATGTGCAGATACCTGAACATTGGCTAGGAGAGTATGAGGTACTTAGTAATTTTTGGTAGACTATTGGGAATCATTTGGAGGTAGTGTGTAGGGGGGATGGTGCATGGGGTCAGTGGGAGGATTTGAGGGATAGACTGATGGGGGGGGTGAGAAAGGAGTGACTTATCCTAAGTTGGGTTTTAGTAATTTGAATGGGGCTGGTCAGTCATTGGTTATTTATTTTTGAGGATAGAAGGAGACTGAGCTTAGGGGTCTGGCTGTTGTGATGGCAAAGGCTTATGAAAGACACTTTGATGGGCTGGTGGCTTGGTTGGAGTTTGCAGGGTGGTTGGAGGCATTGCTTAGTGGAGAAAATCTGTAGCCAGAGTGGAGGAAGGGTTGGAGTAGTGGGTGAGAAAGTGGTCTTTATTTATGATAATATGGAGAGGGGCCCCCCTATAGAGATCAGATAGTGGGAGGTGATACTGTAACTTTATTAATAGACTAGTAATAAATAGCAGAGTCTAAGTGATTATAAAAAAAAAAAAAAAAAAAAAAATAGAACAGATGGAAAGAGAAATACAGAGAGCGGGAGTAGTGGTCTAAAGGGTTGGGAGGAGGTGGAGCAACTTGGATCCTTAGTGGATACTGGTCAAGCAATATGGAGAGATAGGAGGGTCTATATCTATTAGATAGATGATCTTGAGATTAGGATTGACTAAGTACTAATAGCCAATTGCTGAGACCTGGATATCTGGAAGCTCTTAGAGGTTGAGTGGTATCTGTAGTCAAACTATTAGGGCTTGTTAGAGTATGGTCAGTTTGGGAGAAGTGGAGATGGATCTGGACATTGATGTCTCAATTCCTCTTTGTTAGCTAAGAAAAAGTTATAAGATACTTGAGCTAAGAACATTAGATAGAAAGTAGATAGTTGGGTCCAAGAGAGCACTCCAGTAGGTATTCAATAGATGAGATTGAAGGAGGCTGCTAGAGTTTACTGAGGTGAGGCTGACAAGATAGCAGGAAGATAGTGGAGAAGGAGGGTAATTTAGGCCTCTGCTAGATTGATCTAGCTTCAAGAGAAATAGACAAATCTTTTGGCCTTGGAGAGGGTAGAGGATTAGAAGTTGATGCAAGCAAAGCTGGAGATCACTGAGTTATAATAAGTGTTGAAGGAGAAAGAGGAGACTCTTATAAGAGAAATAGCTATATAGCTGCATTGACAGAGACTAGAGGAGGGGAAGAGATCCTCTAAGTATCTCTCAAGGCTTCTTCAGATGAGAAGAGTGAGGCAGAGGTAGGAGAGGGTCCTGGGTTCTAATGATCTGCTGGTATATAGTTTATAAAACATTTTAAACTTACTGAAGGAGAGGTGGAGCAGTATTTTTCTCCAGTAACATTCAGGTTATACAACCTTTTGACAATACTTACAATACAGTTTTTGGAGAAAAAATACTAGTATTATGGTAACTAATGAGTGTTCCAAGATATATACTAGGCAGGGTGACCCAGATATATTTGACTGATAGTATGTAAGGAGGGGCCCCAGCTTGGGGAGAAGTATGAGGGGCCCACTGGTGGAAGGATGTAGAAGGAGAGAAGGTAGTGCTAGAGGACAGGAGACTAGGAGGATGAGCTTTACAGATAAGGTGAAGAGAGGTCAGCAGGGGACTAGACTGAAGGGTTGGCTGAGAAGAAGTAAGGAGACGATAAAGACTGTAGGGCAGTGGCTACAGAGAGGTATCCCTTTGAGGGACCAGAGTAGTGGGACTAATAGTATAGCAGCTAAGGAGATGACTACTGATGGGAGCATTGTGGGCAATCTGGAAAAAAATCTAGATGGGACTGCTGATAGTAGACTAGACTGTGAGAGAGGTATAAGGTCTAGTAATCTGACTGATAGTGTAACAGGCCTGGTGGTGACTCCATTACTCAAGAAGTCAATCTCAGAGTTCACAGTCACTCTGTACTTCTGGAGCTTAGCAGTGATGACAAAAACAGTATTGGGGCTGATTGTAAAGCAGATGGATAGAGCAGTGTCAGTGAAGTTTCTGAGGGGCTTAGAAGGAGTGGAGGTGGGCTTTAAGGAGACAGAGCCATTGAAAGCTACACTGAAGACAGGGTTGACTATTGGAGAGGTATATATTCTGATAGTATGATACTTGTAGTGGGACCTCAGGGTGGTACAACTTCTGGTAAAAGGAGTACTCATAGTGACTGCTATAGAGATGAGAAGAAGAGTAAAGGAGGTCATGGCTGAGTATAGAGAGGTGGTTGATGTTGGCTTTCAAGTCTGAGAAGGGATCTTATTTAAAACAGGAGATATTGATGTCTGACTTTGGCTGGCAGAGAGAGAGGCTACTAGAAAGACTTGTGATTGGTCATCAGTAATGATGTGGGAGGCCTTCATATGCAAGGTGATAAGAGTGAAGGGGAGTGAGAAGGAGGAGGAGAATTTGTTAGAGATATTGAAGAAGATGAGTGAAGCAGTCAAGCAGAGGACAAAGGCTTGGAAGATATATATAGAGTTGATATATTTGAAGATTGTAGATAGAAAATATATCTGCATTAACAAGGGGCTGTGAGAGAGGTCTCAAGGGTGCAAGAGGTAGAGAGAGTTGTTAGCAAGCCTGGAAGAAAGGGCAAAGAAGAATACTGGTAGTATTGAGGAGTCTGGGGGCACCAAAGTGAGTGTCTGGACCAGTAAGAGAGGAGGGAATGTGGAGAAGGGTCTGGATGAGGCTGGGAAGATGCTGAGTAATGACCCATATGCAGATGGTACTTTTGAAGTCTGAGAAGACATACCTCCTCTTATCAGGTGGGGTCCAGCTGTGAGGGGCTGAGCAGTAGAGGATATGCCAATACATAGTACCCAGCAAGTACACTTTAGAGTTCCTGAGATAGCAAAAGGGGGACAGGTAGTGACAGTTGGCAAGGATGAAATAGTGGATGTCCTGGAGGAGAAGTGAGATAAGACTGTGAGTATAGGAGCAGATATATCAATACTGAGTGCAGGAAGACCAGTGACTCCAGAGGGGAAGGAGGTGGGAAATTTACTATAGATGAGCTAAATAATGGATAACTTTATAGCAGAAGAGTTGGAGGAAGTAGATCTGAGAGTGATGAGTAATGAGCATTGGGCTCAGGTCCTATATAGTGATAGGGTGGTAGAGACACTGAAGGTAGAGGTACTTGCAATTTTTCTAGAGAAGAAAGGGTATGAGGTTGATAAGGAGAGGGAGGCTGAGCTAGTGGTTGCTGCTGGTAAGTAGGCTGCCTTCTATTGGGCAGAGCATCATAGATTATAGCTCTGGCAGGAGGCCTGCCTAGAGTATTATAAGGACTTCAAGGAAAAGGAGGATAGAGTGATGGCTGAACTTCTGGTTGGATTAGAGATAAAGACAGCAGAAAAGGAGGCATTGGCTACAGAACATAACTTGGACTTGGTACAGGAGGAGATGAATGTAGATTTGTAGAGGTCTGAGAGATGAGATCCTTATCAAGAGGATCTACAAAAGATCTTCTGTCCTTGGTTGGGCTTCAGAACAATAAGCACATGCAGTTTAAGGGCTTCTGGTGGAGAGTCGATAATGGGGCACACTGCATTGGCATTCATTGACAGAAAGATGAGGGAGAAAGGCCTTGGGGCCCAGCAATGTAGAGATGGGACTGAGTATTACTGGAGGGCATCTCTCTTAGTAACTTTGATATTAGTGATATGGTTGAATACCAGAGGGGGTTGGGGCAGGATCTGTAGCTCAGTAGATGATAGTTGATGAGTATTGACAAAGAGTGGGACTGGAACAGAATCTGAAACTGGAGAACTGAGGTTTAGCAGTGGCTGCTACTGAAGTATTAGGTGGTCTGATAGTATATGTTGAGGAGAAATGTCATGCTCAACTTTCACTCTGGCTATCTGGTAGAAGGGAGAATCTTTGACTGTGAGAAGTGCTATAATGTTGAACAGAAAGAGAGTTTTGTGCAGATGCCTAAACATTAGCTAGGGGAGTGCAAGGTGCTCAGTAATTTCTAGATAGTAGTTGAGAAGAGGTTGGGTGTTGTGTGGAGGGGGGATAGTGTGAGGGGTCAGTGGGATGATCTGCAGGATAGATTGGTAGAAGGGGTTGGAAGGGAATAGCTTACTTTAGGATGGGTGCTGGCTGTATGGGTAGAGTTGGCAGGATACTAGCTATATGTATTTGAGGGTGAGAGATATCTGGGCTTAGAGACATGACTGTTGCAATAGAAAGGACTGATGGAGGATACTCTGATGAGTTGGTGACATGGGTGGAGACTGTAGAATAGTTGGCAGTGAGAAGATATGTAGACAGGGTTGGGGTCATGAGAGATAGGGTGATTTTTAAGTATAAAGGGGTGGAGAGGGAGGGGGTTCTCCTATGGGGATTGGGTAGTGGGAGGAAATAATGTAAATTTATATATAGATTAGTAATAAATGGTAAAGTCTGAGTAACTATAAAAAAAAAAAAAAACAAAAAAAAAAAAAAAAAAAAAAAAAAAAAAAAAAAAAAAAAAAAAAAAAAAAAAAAAAAATGTGGATTTGTAAAGGATAAGTATGATGATTAACATTATTCCTTATGAATAGTACAACAAACATTTTCTCTATAAATGTGAATGGACTATAGAGATCAATACAAAGATGGAACATTTTTATATAGATAAAGAAATTGGAGGCTGATCTTTTTCTATTATAGGATGTCAGATGTGAGGATGACTTAGATAGACTGAAGTAGACAAAGGAATAGAGAGGTATAGCAGTGTGGAAAGACAAGATTGGGATCTTGGTCCAGAGAGGCAAAAGAGAGATATAGGAGGTGGAGGGCTGGGAGGACTGGCTGGTGTAGAGAGAGTGGTGCTGACCTAGCTGAGAGCTAGTTACCATGAGTTCATACTATTGCTCTGCTGTATGGGATAAGTGAGTAGAGTGGGTGGAAGGTCTTAGGGAAAGTGGAGTCCTCACAGAGGCTGGAGTAGATATTCTTAGCAGGGACTTTAATATGGTCTGGGATATACTGGTGAATAGGACTAATGGAGGGAGGGGTACTGAGGATAAAAGTAGGAGCCTGGGGGTATGAGAGGATGTGGAAAGACTAGGCTCTTTAGTAGATACTGAAAGGAGATTCTGGGAAGATAGAAGAGTATACATACACTGGGCAAATAGTCTGGAGATAAGGATTGACTGGGTGCTAATAATAGATTACTGAGGGCAGGATATTTGAAAGTCACTAAAAGCTGAGTAGTATCTGTGGTCTGATCATTGAGAGCTATTGGGACAGAGACATTTTGGGGAGAGTGGGGATGAGTCTGGATATTGGTGCCTAAATTCCTCTTTGTTGACTGAGAAGGCATTGTGGGACAAGTAAGCAGAGGACAGGAGAGTTGGATACAAGAAAGTGCTATAATTGGTATTTGATAGATAAGGTTAAAGAATACTACTAGGGTTTATTAGAGAGAGGCAGACAAGGCAGCAGACAGATAGAGGAGAAAGAGAGTGAACTAGGCCTCTGCTAGACTGGCTTGACTTTTGGAGAATTGGGCTGATCTTTTAGCCCTGGAGGGGGTGGAGGACTGGCAGCTAAGCTAGGCTAAGATAGAGGTTACTGAGTTATGACAGGTATTGAGAGAAGAGAAGGAGGTACAAGTGCAGAGTTTGGCTACTTGATCATACTGGCAGGGGCTTGAGGAGGGAGGGAGACCATCTAAGTACCTTTCAAGGATTCTGCAGGTAAGAAGGGTGAGACAGAGGTGAGAGGGGATACTGAATTCTAATGAACTACCAGTGTATAGTTCACAGGATATTTTGGACTCACTCAAGGAGAGGTGGAGCAGTTTGTAGAGTGAGAAGGAGGGTGGGGCTACAGCAGATACTATTGTGCATACTTTGGAGAATTGGCATCTACCATAAGTAGATGGGTTGGATGGTTTGGTGATATCAGTTCAGGAGGAGGAGATTTACTAGATTCTTGCTATAACTATACTGAGCATAGTGTCTGAAGAGAATTGTCTACCCTGGGACTTTTGGAAGAGGATGCTGAGAGTACTTGGGGTACTGGGAGAGATGATGGCAATGTGTGATTTGGTACTATAGTCAGAGAGGTAGGTGGGGGAGCAAGATCTGGAACTAGTAGTACTACTATATAAGGATAAGAGTAGAAGAGAGAACTAAAAGAACTGGTGGCTCATCATGCTCCTGGACATGGATAGGAAGTTGGTCACTAAGGTAGTAGTAGTGAGGTTGTAGAAAATAGCTTAGTAAGTTTTGGATAAGAAGCAGTGAGGCTTTATAGGGGGTCAGCTCATTAGGGATAGTATAGTCTGGGTATATGGCATTATTAAAGGGGCTCAAGCTTGTAGACTAGATGAGAGACTGGTCTTCTTGGACCAGGAGAAAGCTTATGACCATGTGCAGTAAGTCTGGCTAGTAAAGGTTTTGGACAGGATTAGTATCTCTCAGTAGTTTTAAGTAGTGATAATCAGCCTACTAAAGAGGAGTAGAGTGGCACTTATGTGTAATAGATATAGAGGGGTGGCATTCACACTAGAGAGGGGTATTCCTCAGGGGGACCCACTGTCCTCTATTTTATATACTCTATCCTTGGAGTTATTAATAGATAGAATTCAATAGAAGATAGTGGGACTCTCTATATTTAGCATTGTATAGAAGGTTGGAGCCTTTGTAGATAATATAATGGTCAGTCTGGGGTTGATTGCTGATATTAAGGAACTCCAGAAAACAGTGGAGTGGTATGAGACACACTCTGGGGCTAAGCTTAACTAGCATAAGTGTGAAACAATAGTATTAGGTAACAATCTGGTGAGAGGAGATGTCATTGGAACAATTGTCTCTACTGGAGAGGCTGTGAGATACTTGGGCATCTATCTCTCTGTATATAGATCAGTCCTGCCATGCACTTGGTGAGTGCAATGAGTGACCATCTGGGAGGAGATTCTGCAAGACTGAGGAGGCCACCACCTATCTTTGGTAGGGTGTATTGTGATTTTGAATATCTACTGACTTCTGAAGTTGTGGTATTTGATATATCATCTGGATTTTTCAGCCTGAGTGGTGAAGAGACTATTGAAACTGACCAGAGATTAGATCTGAGCTAGGCAGAGGAGTCAGATTAGCTGGGAAATTTTGTCATTACTAGTGGCTAGAGGAGGCCTTGGGCTGGTTAACTTTCCAAAGAGGCTATATTGTCTGAGAGTATAGTGGCTGAAGAGAGTAGTGGAACTGAGGGATAGTAGCTGGGTTCTCCTGATGAAGAAGGTCTGGGAGATGAGGTGCTTACTAAGAGGAACTACTGGAGACTTACTGTCCTTGGTTGGGCTTCCAAATAGAGGACAAATGAGATTTAAGAGCTTCTGGTAGAGAGTAGTGGATGGGGTTCACTGTATTGGAATTTGCTGACAGAGAGATAAAGGAGAGATGCTGTAGGGTCTGGTAATGTGAAGATGGGATCAAGTATTGCTAGGGGGTGCCCACCTTATAGACTTTAATATTAGTGATAAGATTGAGTACTAGAGGGAGATGGGACAGAATATATAGTCTAGTGACTAGCAGATGGTAGAAATTGGAGAAGAGTGGAACTAGAATAGAGTCTAGGTCTAGAGTATAGAGATAAGATAATAGTTGTCACCCAAGTACTGAGTGGTTTAGTAGTACATACTGTGGAGGAATATTATACTCAACTTTCACTCAGGCCATCTTGTAGAGAGAGAGAACTTTGATTATGAGAAGTACTATAATGTAGGACAGAAAGGGGGGTTTGTATAGACATCAGAACATTGGTTGAGAGAGTACATACAAGGTACTTAGAGACTTTTGGTTAGTAGTTGGAAATAGGTTGGGTGTTGTGTGCAGAAGAGATAGAGAGCAGGGTTGATGGGAAGATCTGAGAGATAGATTGGTGGGGGGGGGGGTGGAGAGGGAGTAACTGACTTTGGGTTGGGTATTAGTGGTATAGGTAGAACTGGCAGATTACTGACTATTTGTATTTGAGGAAGGAAAGTATTTGAGCTTGGAAGAGTAGTTGGTAAGATGAGAAGGGTTGATGGAGGACATCTTATCAGGCTGGTGGCTAGGATAGAGTCTGCAGAGAGGTTGATCTGTTTGATAGAGAAAATCTATAGGCAGAGTGAGGGGAAGGTTGGAGTAGTAGGTGGCAGAGTGGTTTTTAAGTATGAAAGTATGGGGGGGGGTTCCCTAAGAGTATTGGATAGTGTGAGAAGATAATATAATTATATATGATAGATTGGTAATAAATGGCAAAGTCTAAGTAACTATAAAAAAA